>MU225967.1:286232-305035 GCA_018584345.1 Thuja plicata | reverse complement strand
ATAAGAGTGTTTTGATACTCAAATCACTTATCACCTTACATTTAATGTTTAGAGTGGAGGGATAAATAAGACATTCCCCTTTATTCTCAAATGCACAAAGGAAGGATCCAAATTTATCAACCCAAAAGGATCAATGCATAAATGAATCAATCTATTGGAAATAAGAATAAAGAAAGACATCCTAGGTTTCCCTCTTAAAAATGTGTGTGTGGATGAATGTAAATGTGTGATAGATTTAGAATGATTAAGGATTTGAATTGAAATGAATGATAGAAAAGTACTAACGCTTGAAATATTACAGATCAAAGAATGTTGTTTTCTGAGGTCTATATTCTATTTCTAGAAAATCTAAAGTATGATCCAGAACCGGAACACAGAGATGAACAAAACCCAGAAATATTTTTCTGATCTGACATCGTCTTATGAAAAAGGTCAACCTTGACCCAAAAATGTCACCCCTGACCCAATAATCTTGACCTTGACCTCCACAGGTCCGACATAAAATCTATTCACGGATCCCGATAGTTTGCTGAAAAGGGTATCCAGATATGAGTTCAAATCCATAGTCCTAAACCTGTACCTGCAAGAAAAAGAGGTTTTTTTTTTGGGGGGGGGAGGGGTTTGCCTTAGTCAAACCCCAATTTAGGAATTAAACTTGAAATCAATAAAGTATAGAATGCTAGCAAGTAGTAGAATTGATCTAATAATGAAGCTATGATATTGAAATAGATATGCAATTGTAATTAAAATGTAGACAAATATATAGATATGAAATCTTGGACTTTAGAAACCATAAACCTTCATGATTGTATGCTTGAAATCCACCTTGAAGAGAATGAATGAGTGTTTGAGGATGCACAAAGGATCTTGAAGGATGATCACACCACCATGGTGGCTAGATCTAGGGTTTGAATGATGAATCTTGAATGTTTGAACCTAATCCCTTCAAAGGCTTGAAAGCTTGAATCCTTGATCTTCAATGGAGAGCTTGAATGCTTGAGGAGGAAGAATTGAACACCTTGAGAGCTTGAAAACATATAGAGCAATGGATGCTTGAAATTTTTCTTGATGACTTCTTTCTTGATGACTTCTTTCTTGATTTCACCTAGAAAGACTCCTTATTTCTCAATATCACTTAGAGAAAATGGGAGGAGAAAACTTCATTTTATTTGAAATTAGGGCACAATCTTCTAAGGAGGCCGACATAGGAGAATTAAATTCCCATTAAAGCCTTTACCCCTAGGAGAGGACCTATATTAAATATAATTAAGGATTTGCCACTTTGTAACCCAAAATAGCTGACCCGGAAGCGGGAAAATGAAATTTCTGATGACCTCCAGAAGCCGACAAGATTCTAGATTTGAAAGGGGGACCCAAGTCAAGGTCGAGGTCGACCTTGACCTAGGGGTTAGAACCCCTGGAAAATGTGCCAGGTGAGATAAAAGGTGCTTGGAGAGGCCCAATCAGGGTCCTAAACAAGCACAGAAGTAGGAGATGATGCAGAAATGAGGGGACAATATGATGGTGGTAAAAAACATACCCTAAGGAGGGCTAAATGTTCTTATCATGGAAGTGCTTCCATTTTAAGATGATACATGAAGATAATGAAAAGAAATCACTATATTCTCATATCAGCAAGAATGACACTTGAACAATTGATAGTGGTTGTTCTCACCACATGACTGGTGATAAAACCAAATTTGAACATCTTGAGCACTATGATGGTGGGAGTGTCAGTTTTGGGAATGATGAACCCTCCTATGTGAAAGTGACATAAGGGAGGAAGGAGACGAGGCCTAGGGTACACCCAAAACCATCCAACTTGTAGATACAATGCAAAATGAACACAATAACATAGTGAGAGGGAAAATAACGGAGATCTTTTATTATTAAATCATCAAACTCAATACATGCCAGGCTGTAAGGCCTTCCCGGTTACGGCCATATACAAAGAAATGTATTACAATGCGATCTTCTAACAATAGAGATTTCAAATCTTGAATATCTTAACATTTGTCTTCTTGCTCTAAGACTTGCTACCAAACTAAGAACATACAAAAGAGTATATACAAGAGTCCACCAAAGAGGTCGGCGCTCAAATATAAAGGAGAGACCCAGATTTAGGTCTACATGGATCCCAAGATAGATACCAAATAAATCTAGCTACAAAAATTAAATGAAGAAGTCGATCACCAACTCTAATTCCCAAATAAACCAACTCAGCATAGGCATGACTGAGCAACAGAAAACCTCGGCCAAAGAAGAGCTGAGCATCAGAACACAAGCATGGCCGAGCTACTCGGCAAGCATGCCGAGCAATAGAGAACAAACTAAGGAATGAAGTAAACATATTTTTGGTTGAGCAATATTGCGAAAGACCCAAGATGCTCTTGCATCAGACACCTATGGTTGAAAATAAATTATTCCATGAATCATGTATCAGGTCCATCCTGAAATGAATCCAACTTAGATTGAGAAATCCAAGATGATTCCTCAATCGGTCTGTTTTTCCACTTTAAAAGATATTCCATGTATTCCTTTCCTCTTGTACTTTTGCCAACTCTCTGTTTCAAGATCTTCTCAACTTCCTCTTGTTGGTACTCCCAAATTTGGCACAAATTTGGAGTGACCATGTTAAAATTTTCAATAAGGAAAGGTGAGTACCCCTGAAAATTTGTGTGAGAAGGCTTAGTTGAAGTGCTTGTGAAAGATACCCTGTTGATTTTCATGGTGTACCAATTGGGAAGAGGCTTCAGTGCCTTTCATTTGACATATGCAGTGGGTTCCAACTCCTGAATTTCAATTAAGACATGTTTAGGGACTAGTCATTTTGAGGTGTTCACATAAATCTACATTTTTGCAAAGTGTCAAATTGTTGTAACTTGCCCAGTTTGCTTCTAAATATCTTGCACCCTATTGAGTTTCATAAGTCACTGCTTTTGGAATGTGTTACATGCATATCAAAGAGTCTATGTTTTAGAACCCAAGCCATTTCAAATCACTTTGATAAGTTTCCATATTCCCCAAATTCGGTTGCCCAAAATTATGTATATCTTTGTTCTGCCCAAAAATCCGAATAGCCCAGTTTGACTGGTTATAACTTTTGACCAGTTGATTCACTTGAAAAAATTCATCTTTTACTATGATCCAGTGGTCAAATACTTCATATATTTCAATTTCCAGATCATGATGAATCCATTTGAGCAGTTTGCCAATTTGATTCTGTTGGCATTTTGTTAAGTTTCCCAAAATTGTTGAATGCAGATTTCTGAATACCTTACTTTGAAGGCCTGCATCTTTGATCAAATGGATAGGTATGACATCATGGTGTGTTCCCAGGTATTGTAAGCATGAAAATGAACCAATATTTCCAAATTATAGATCTCTATGAAATCAGATGGCAAATTTTCTAGAACCCTTCTATTAGTGAATAATTCTGATTTCCTAAGTATTCAAGTGCAAAATTACTAAGTTGCCTACTTTGAGGTCTTCCAAAATGTGTCCAGTTGAACATTTTGGATAATGGAGTTTTCCCCTATACTACAAACATAAGAGTGTACCCATTTGAAGATTTACAGATTCCTACCAATCCATTTATTCATTTTTCCAGAGCCTTTCCATTTCCAATTTATTAAAGTTTTACTGAATGTGCAGAATCCAAAATTAAGGGACCTACTTTGTGCTTTCTCTGTTTGCACCCGGTTCAAGATCAGGCATAATTGAAAGTTGTTTTGCATTGTTGACTTGGAAGTGAACTCACTTGAAGATTTTTAGACCTTAACCAATCCAGTTGATCACTTTTCTAAGTTGATGCCAAATCAGTTTTCTGCATATTTGCCTAGTTTAAGTTCAGAAAAGTGTTAAGGTGCTAACTTTGCATATTTGTATCAGTTGAAAAGTTCACTTTCAAAATAAATCAATTGAGGTTTTTCATTCTACACATGACATTGAATCTATGTTCAGAGGTTGAGATTTTGAAGGTTCTTCCTAGTGACTTTATGAATTCAGTTTCATAGGCAGTTTATTCACTTTGCAATGCAGAACATAACTAAGTTTGCAAATTAATCATTTTCTGAGAGTGGTAAATTTTTATCTGAAAGATGTTTCCAAGATCTGATTGTGGGACCATTCTCATTGCATATGAATGTATCATCTGACCTAATGGTGAAGCTTCAAAGCATGATTTAGTGATTTTGCAATGGCCGATCCGAATGAGATTTATGGTGTTTTAGCAATTTCATCTACACAATATTCTGGAAATGCTAGGTTTGATAAGTTTCTCCTTGCACCTGGATAGATCTGGAAAATCCCTTTTTCATACGTATTTATTATAGATGAATGAATCTGTTTGCCAAGTGTCAGGACAGGGTTACTTGTTTCAGTCAATTTTTAAGGTTAGTTCCAGAGGCCAGTTGATTTTTATGAAATCAGTCTGCAAAGGTATGGAAGATTGTTTTGTTGTATACAAATCTACATGATCTAAACAAATGATCTGACATACATGTCAAATTGGTACACAAACTAATGCTTGCAAGAAGAGGAAATATGGGTGGGTTATACTGTTGGAAAAACCAAGATTACATAATCATGTTTAAAGAAGGATTTTATTGAAGGCACATACATTCATTTTTTTTAATCATTGCAAGTTAAAAGACTATCAAATAGTAATTTCTTTGAAAATATACTTGGTATATACAAATGTTAAAGGGGATGCAACTTACCTTTTTAATCCTTAGAGCCTTCAGCACAGGTATTATGGTCCATTCCCAAACACTGAATGGCATAAGCGGACAAAAAGAGGAAGCACCATTATTTGGAGGGTTGTATGAGATTTTGGGAAATTGCATAGTGCTGGGTATTATGTTTGTAGGCCATCGTTATGTAATGAAGACAAAAAAAACTAATTACAAACACCATAAGTATTATGAAAAGGAGGCTGCCAACATTACCCAGCCAAATACAATTTGCAAACATTCCATGTGTTTGCGCAGAATTGGGGGATTTTACAGATGTTCATATCAAGTCATTTTGTGCAGATTTTCATTCTCGGCAAATCATATTACATACTAGAGTGCGCTGGTTTTTGAGGGTGGAGTTTTTTAAAACATTAAACAGTAAATGAACATCAAATACATGCTATGTCCAGTAAGGAAGTGTCTACGCAATAAGGAGAATGCCATACATTTAAAAGGAGGAAGAAGATGACCCTGTGCTGGATATTATGGAGCATGTTTATGTTTTTAAATATTAAAACAATGCAATTGCAATGAAGATTGGTGTTTTATGTAGCATATGAAGGAGTATTAGCATGAGAAGCCCACACCAAACACCAATGAATATTTTACAAATTTAAAACAAAATCTAGATTTCCTCAGGGTGTTGCGTAGAATTTGGAAAGGGAGAAATTTTTATTAGCATAAAATCTGTGCAGAACATAGTAAAACCAATCTGTACTTTGCACTCAAATCATATCCTGTGCAATCAAAGAACTGGAAAGTCTGCGCAGATATGGAGGGGGGAATGGAGTGTTTTAAACATATTTAAAACAGAAACACTTCATTATGTGGAGTTATAATATGACATGCGATATGCAGAATAAACATTAACACATTTCAAAGTGCTTAGCAAGATCACGCCAAAAACCATGATGGAGGTGAGGTTTTTGAAGTTTTAAAGTTCAAATTTGCAATTGTGAATCCATGGAAGATGGGGCCCAGACCTATGGAAGGCATTCATGGTCTTCATAAAAAATGAAACAGTGCCATTAGTGAGCAATTCTACAGGAAGCTCCCAGATTTTGGTAAAACAGTGAGAAATGATTGTCCCACATGGATAATGCGAAGGTGTTTTTTAGTATTTATATACTAAAATACATTGGATAGGAAATAAGAAGAAGAGCCCTGAGACTCTTGGCGGGCCCTTGGGAGTTGGAGGTTATGATGCACGGTAGGACCCCATATTTTGGGCATAATTTTGAAAATCTTTAAAATCATTCAAATCAATTATCCCACATTGATGCCGCAGGAAACATTCATGATGTTTATATAAAATGTGAAGAAGAACACATAAAATGTGAAGAAAAGAGGAAGCTATCCACGCGCGTGCCCAGACTAGAGTGCCTCGATTTCCATGCCCAAAATTGTCAAAAACCAAATTTTGCAGAAAAGTGATGACGTGGCAAAGGCAACACATGACACATGGTCGCGAAGTCGAAAGAAGAAGAGCAGTTAACCGCCAGGATTCTGAGACAAGGAGACTAACTGCCAATTAAGCCGCCATATGTAGTCACGAGGTCACCAGATGCCAGGGCTAACCTCCGCGACCAGGAGATAACCGCTACTCGATTGGTCGCCAGATGCTAAGGATAAACTGCCAGAGGCTAGTTGTCAGGTCTCCAAATCAGACTGTGGTTAAGCGGATTTTTCAGAGACTTAGAGACTAAAGCTAGTAGCCAGGTCTCCAAATCAAACTGTGGTTAAGAAAAATTTTCAGAGACTTAGAGACTAAAGCTAGTCACCAGGTCTCTAAATCAGACTATGGTTAAGTGGATTTTTCAGAGACTTGGAGACAAGAAGAAGAAAGGTAACTGTGGTTAAGAAGTGAGTTAAAAAGCCAGTCAAAGCATGCCACATGTTAATTTCTAGTGAGTTCTGGACAAAAATGCAGAAAATGGAAAATTTCAAGGGATAAAATGTGCACAGAATTCAAATGATATAATGGTTTAAAAGCTATAGTATATGCATAATATTAAAGGAAAAATCAATCAGATTTGCACAGGTGGGACAAAAAGATAAAGTTTTCAAAGTGAAAGTTTAAAATATTGTGCATCATTAAGGTTTTATATTTTGCATAGTTTATGCAATATTTCAAAAACTTAATAGTGAAGCATTCCCGGAGGTTATTAATGACAGAAGGTAATCAAATTTGGAGGGCTTATCAGAGGCAGAATATAATCATATTTTCACAAAGAGATTAATGATCAAATCAGATTTATAAAAGCATTCATGGTGAAAAGACACTAAGAAATTAGATTTGTGCAAGGTAAGATCAGATTTTTTTCTTGAGAATGAAGTCAGAAAATGAACTAAAAGACAAGGAAAATCAGATTTTGAAGACTGAGATCACCGTTGAAATTCAAATATTTTTTGAAGAAAGAGAGATAAGTGCATATTAGATTGCAAGCATAAGGGACAAGTGTGAATTGATCAGTGTTTTTTAGGGTATCATTTTTTCCTTTTTCTTGCTCTCTTTTCTCATTTGCAAGGGTTCCTCTTCTCTGCTCTGTTTTGGGGTTTTCCCTACAGATGTTCAGAGAAGGTCCCTGTTGGTCTTGTGGAAATTTTATTGCAAATTGGACTTCTATGTATCTTTGATATTCAAAAAGCTTATTGTCTGGACATGTTGAAGTATAATTCTTTAATGAAATACAATGTATTTGCTCCTCTTCTATATTTTCTCGTCTCTTTAGATTATGTTTGTGCTCTAGTATAGTTCATTTGTAAGGCATCTGAAATATACCCACTACAAGGTAGTGTGTCTAATTGTTTGTGAGTCTCTTTCAAGGAGAGAGCTCAGTTTCACAAGTGATTTCAGAGAGCAAAGCATTTTGTAAGGATTTGATGCAGTGGTATGGATCTGAGAGGATAGTTTGTAAGGCACTCTTTCTCAACTACATGTAGTTTGTAAGGCACTCTATAGTATTTTCATTAGTTTATCTCTGCTGATTCATGTTTTCATTAAATCTTTGCCCAAGGGATAGGCACTGGTCTAGAATATAGTTTGCAGTTGGTTCCTCATCCAATATCAAAATCATTTCAATCAAATATACTTCTGTTACTTAGAAAAAATGAGCTATACTCATTAGGGACTCATATCAATAGGATATTGTCCAATTTAGTGATTCCTTGGAGAGTGAATCAACTAGGTTATCCCTCCTTAAAATGAAGAAGGATGAAAGTCCTTATATCACTGGTTTTTGCTATATTTACAATCATAGTTTGTCTAGTTAAGCTTTGGATTTGGTTGTGCTTGATCATTTGCAAGGTGTTTCATAAGTTGGTTTAACAAGGATACATAGCAAATCAGTGTCCACTTTTGTATATACTATGTAATCAGTAATCATAAAGAGGTAATACCTATCTAAGTATATGTGGAGCTCAAAAATGAAGAAGGATCTTATCCAATCCTTAGCAATTAGGCTTTTCTTGCATCTCAATCAATATAGACAACATGGTGTTCAAGTAATTATTCAAGCACTGTGATTCATACAAGAAAAAACCCTAATACCTCTATCTACTTCTTAGGATAATCACTTGGTATTGTCACTTCTTCATTAGGTTTATGATATTCATACAAGTCTGAAATATTGAATATAGGTGATATATCCATGTCATCAGGTAATTCAACTTCGTAAGCATTTCCACTGTCAAATCTTCTCAGTATTTTACAAGGACCAAATTTCTTCATCTTCAGTTTCCCATATGTTCTAAAAGGAAATCTTCCTTTCTTCAAATGAACCATCACAGCATCACCAACTTCAGTTTCCCATATGTTCCAATAGGAAATATTCCTTTCTTCAAATGAACCATCACAACATCACCAACTTCGAATGTCTTATGTCTTATTGATCTGTCTGCATCATCTTTGTATTTCTGATTACTTTTATCCAGCTTCTTCTTTACATCTTCATGTAATGTCTTCATAAATTCTGCAAATTCCTCTGCTTCAACACTTCTTTTCTCTTCATCAACAATGTCTCTCAAATATAATATACCTCTAGGTTGTGTGCCATGAACAATCTCAAAAGGTGTCTTTCCAGTACCTTTTTTTACTGAACTATTATATGAGAACTCTACTTGTGCCAACATCAAATCCCAATAGCTTGGTGTGTCTCCAACTAAAAATCTCAACAAGTTACCCAAACTTTTGTTTGTCCATCAGTCTGTGGATGAAATGTAGAACTAAATTTCAACTCAGTATTCAGCTTCTTCCAAAGTGTTCTCCAAAAATAGCTTACAAACTTACTGTCTTTTTCAAAGATGATACTCTTTGGTAATCCATGCAATCTGACAATCTCTTTAAAGAAAGGATCTTCTATATGCACTGCAACGGATGTTTTCTTACATGGTATGAAATGTGTCATTTTAGAAAATCTATCCACATCAACAAATATAGAATCATTACCTCCTGCTGTCCTAGGTAAGCCAAGAAAAAAATCCATGTTGATATCACTCCATGGTTTCTCAGGAACAGTAATAGGTGTATACAAACTAGTGTTTTGACTTACTCCCTTTGCAACTTGACAAACTCCACAACTTATTACAAATTTATGAACATCTTTATACAACTGAGGCCAAAAGTACCTCTCCTTTAGCAGACTCAATTTTTTATCAATGCCAAAGTGTCTAGCTAATCCACTGCTATGTTTTTCCTTAATCAAATTAGTTATCATTGAACCTCTTGGTATGCATAATTGAATTCCTTTGAAAAACATATCTTCCTGAATGAAATAGTATTCATACTTACTTGATTGATTTGTATTAGGTGCCTTGCACACTCTCCACTACTTTGAAAAATTAGGATCATTTTCATACAAATTTTTCATGTCATCAAAGCCAACAACTTCAACTCTCATTTCAGTCAACAAAGATCTTCTTCTACTAAATACATCAGCAAGTTTGTTAGAAACTCCACTCTTATGCTTAATCACAAATGTAAAATTTTGCAAATATTCAACCCATTTCATATGTCTCTGATTCAACTTATTCTGACTACCCAAATATTGTAAAGCCTTATGATCAGTATACAACACAAATTCATTTGGCATCAAGTAATGTCTCCATTTCTTCATAGCTTGCACAATAGCATATAATTCATGATCATAGAAAAAATATTTTCTCTTTGCATCATTCAACTTTTCACTAAAGAAAGAAACATGTTTACCTTCTTGAGTCAACACAACTCCAATTGCACTTCCACTTGCATCACATTCAACTTGAAATACCTTATTGAAATCAGGTAAGGCTAGTACAGGTAATTCAACAACATTCAACTTTAAAGATTCAAAAATCTTATCATCTTCATTTGTCCGTTCGAATTCTCTTTTGTCTCCTCTCATTGTTTCAGTCATAGCATTACAAATTGAACTGAAATTTCTGATAAATTTCCTGTAAAAACTTGCCAATCCATGAAATGATCTTACCTTTGTGACATTTTCAGGTGTAGGCCAACTCAATATAGCTTCAACCTTCTCTAGATCCATCTTCAAACCATCAGCTGAAATCACAAATCCCAAATACACAAGCTCTTCTTTCATGAAGGAACATTTCTTTAGATTTATCAACAACTTTTCTTCTTTTAATCTCTACAACACTTGTCTTATATGCATCAGATGTTCTTCTCTGGTCTTACTGAATATTAGAATGTTATCCAAATATACAATCACACAATTATTCAATAATTTCTTCATAAATTCATTCATCAGCCTCATAAATGTACTAGGTGCATTAGTTAAACCAAAAGGCACAACCAACCACTCATACAAACCTTCCTTTGTCTTGAAAGAAGTCTTCCACTCATCACCTTCTCTGATTCTAATCTAATGATATCCACTTTTCAAATCAATATTGGTAAAATACTTTGCTCCACTCAAACAATCCATTATGTCATTCATTCTTGGTATAGGAAACCTATACTTTACTGCGATCTTGTTTATTGCTTTGGAATTAGTGCACATTCTCCATTCTCCATTCTTCTTAGGTGCCAACACAACATGTACTGCACATGGACTCAAACTTTCTCTGATTAAGCCTTTGTTCAACAAATCATGAACTTGTCAATTAAGCTCTTCATTCTCGATAGGTGTTAACCTATGTGGTGCTTTGTTTGGTAAACTAGCTCCAGGAATCAGATCCATACAATGACTGATATTTCTGATTGGTGGCGAACCATCAAGTACATTATCTAAAATTATCTCCTTGTACTCTATGAGCAACTTTCCAACTTCTGCAAGAATATCATCTTTTGTATTCTTACATGGTTTTTTAGGAACCAAAGCATAAAAAATATCATCTCTTTTCAAATCCTTAACAAACTATCTACCTTCCATCAGACAAACTTTAACAGATGTACATAATTCATGAGTAGATTCCTCAATTAAAGGTAACAAAATTTGCTTCTTCCCATCAACCCAAATAGAATATCTATTCAACCTTCCATCATGTATAGCATGTCTATCACATTGCCAAGGTCTACCCAACAAAATATGACAACAATCCATAGGCATGATATCACACAACACCTTATCATAGTACTTTGTAATTTTCAGATTTACAAAACATTGTTCACTTACCATTAGTGTATTCTCTTCCTTGATCCATGAGATCTTGTAGGGTTTTGGATGCTTCATCCTCTCCAACTGCAAATTTGCAACCATTTCCTCAGATGCAAGATTCTCTGATCTTCCACTGTCAATAGTGACTTTCCAAACCTTGTCTGCAACTCTACACCTGGTTTTGAACAAAATTTTTCTGATCGGATCTTGCTTATCTTTCTCACTCCATAGTATCCTTTGGATCATGAGCTTCTCAGGTTCATTCGATGACTCTTCTTGAACCAAATAATTTCTACTACTACGACCACCTTTCTTGATTGCATGTGTACACTCAAAGGATTTATGTCCTTCTTCACCACAATTGTAACAATTTACTTGGAACCCTCTTCTGCTATAACCACCTCTGGAGTAATTATCTCTTCCTCGGTATGAATTTCCACCTTTCCATTCATTCTTTCCTTTGTCTTGAGATGTGTTTGTATTTGACTTGTCTGGTTTAGATCTACTATTGTCACCATGAGATCTACCTCTTCCTCTAGAGAATCTACCAACTCTACCTCTCTGTCTTTGTTCATACCTTCTGTTCAACTTTTCTTCAACTTTTAGGGCAAATTGATATGCCTCTTCAATGCCTTCCATTTTGACCAAACTGATTTCATCTTGTATGGAACTTCTCAAACCATTCAGGTATCTTGCAACTCTTCCACTTCATCTTCAACATGTCTAGATCTGATGTCCAATCTATAGAATTCTTCAGTATAGTCTTTGATTGATTTGTCCTACTTTAAACTTTGCATTCACCAGATTAGGTTAATCTGATAATCACAAGGTAGAAATTTGCCTTTCAATTTTTTAACCATCTTATCCCATACCTTGATTTTGTCTTTACCTTTCTTCTTTCTATCCAATTGCAGATGTTCCCACCATAAGGATGCATGACCTTTCAGTTTTGTGCTTGCAATCTTGACTTTTTTTCCTTCTGCAACATTCTCATATTCAAAATATTTTTCCATCTCAGTGATCCAGTTGATCAATTCATCAAAATCTATCTTTCCACTATACTCAGGAGGATTAAACTGAGGTGTGGATTTCAAACTTGTCAAGGCTCTCAAGAATCTCTCTTCTTCCTGGTCCATCACAGGTGCAGGTGCAACTTCACCTTGAACCTCTTAAAATTCCTCATCACTAACATCTTCAAGATGTCTTCCTCTATGCTGGGCTATTTCAACAGCTTCCAATCTTGCAGCCATCTGTCTAAGCATATCAGCTAGACCTTGATCAACATTTCCTCTCCCACAAACCATCTTGAAACTCTCTGCAATTGTAGGTTAGATCGCAACCTTCCACCCTACAACAAATATCTTTAGAGTTTACAAGAAGGAACCATGGATCTCAACTCGCTCTGATACCACTTGACACAAGGGAGGAAGGAGACGGGGCCTAGGGCACACCCAAAACCATCCAACTTGAAGATACAATGCAGAATGAACACGATAACATAGTGAGATGGAAAAGTACGAAGATCTTTTATTATTAAATCATCAAACTCAATACATGCCATGTTGTAAGGCCTTCTTGGTTACGGCCATATACAAAGAAATGTATTACAATGTGATCTTCTAACAACAGAGATTTCAGATCTTCAATATCTTAACATTTGTCTTCTTTCTCTAAGAAATTATACCAAACTAAGAACATACAAAAGAATATATACAAGAGTCCACCAAAGAGGTCGGCACTCAAATACAAAGAAGAGACCCAGATTTAGGTCCACACGGATCTCAAGATAGATCCCAAATAAATCTAGCTACGAAAATTAAATGAATAAGTCGGTCACCAACTCTAATTCCCAAATAAACCAATTTGGCATAGGCACGACTGAGCAACAGAACACCTCGGCCAAAGAAGAGCCGAGCATCAGAATATAAGCATGACCGAGCTACTTGGCAAGCATGCCAAGCAACATAGAACAAATCAAGGAATGAAGTAAACATATTTTTGGTTGAGCAAGATTGCCAAAGACCCAAGATGCTCTTGCATCAGAAAGGTAAAGGTTGTATTGCTTTAACAGAAGGAATCAAGTGTGATAATGATTATTGGGTTGAAGGACTAAGGCACAATCTACTAAGTGTGGCACAACTGAATAACATTGGTTTCAAGGTAGAATTCATGAATGGTAAGGCCAAGCTCCTGGATGGTAAGGGAAACCTAGTTGGAACTGGCATACAAACTAAAGGTAATCTATTTTATCTTGATCTCAATGAAAGTTCATGTTTTATTTCACAAGTAGAAGAAAGCTGGTTATGGCATAAAAGGTTATGTCATGTGAACTTTGATAACTTGGTTAACATAAGTAAGAACAAAAGAGTAAGAGGAATTCCTATTATGAAGAAACCTAAACTAGCAATATGCAAATAATGTCAAATTGGGAAGATGGGAAAAACTAGCTTCAAGAGCAAGAACTACAATACAGAAGAAGTTTTGGAATTGGTACATACTAATTTATGTGGACCAATTAGAACAAGAAGTTACACAAGTGAGAATTGCTTCATTCTATTTGTTGATGATCATTCTAGAATGATGACTATTATGTTTCTTAAAGAAAAATCAGAAGCTTTTCATAAATATAAATGGTACCTAGCCAGAGTTGAAAAAGAAACATGAAAGAAACTCAAATGATTAAGATTTGATAGAGGAAGAGAATTCATTTCTAACAAATTCAATGAATTCTACAATGAAAGAGGAATCAAAAGACAAGGATCTGCCCCAGGTACTCCTCAATAGAATGGTATAGCAGAAAGAAGGAACAGATCCATTATGGATTGTGCGAGAACCTTGATGATTGAAAATAATGTTGCTACCAAATACTGGAAGGAATCCATCAGCACTGCAATTCACACCTTGAACCAAGTTCAACTGAAGAAAGGTACTGAGAAGACACCTTTTGAATTATGGTATGGCTATAAACCTAATGTTCGTTATTTCAAAGTATTTGGAAGTAAATGTTACATCTTGAAGGAATCAAGAAATGGAAAATTTGATGTAAAAGGTGATGAAGGTATATTCCTAGACTACTCCTATAAAAGAAAAGCATATAAATGTCTAAATATTTCTACTCATAAAGTCATAGAAAGTGCGCATGTAAGGATTGATGAGTTTGCAGAGAGAGGTGAAGAACAGAGTAGTAAAGAGCCTCAGGATTACAGAAATTTTGTATATTATGAACCTGATACTATACTTAAGACACAAGCAATGGTGATTGGACAACATCCCAGTCAACCATTGAATTCATCTGCACAAACTCAAACAGTTCAACCTGAGTTGCAACCTATGCAACCCAAACTGTTGGTAGAGGAAACTGAGTCATAGATTGAAGAGACTGGGTCATAGACAGAGGGAACTAAGTCATAGACAAAGGCACCCAATTCTCAGAAAGAGGCACCCAATTCTCAGACAGTGGAACTTGAGTATCAGAAATAAGAACAGAACAAAACTTTCGAGCATGGTGAACCAAGTGGAACAAGCCCAGAATTAAGAAGGAAGGATCCTATACTCGCAAAATATGTCAGAAGACATCATGCACCTAAGAAAATAATTGGAGATCAGACATAAGGTGTAATGACAAGGAACAAAATTAAAGGTACATGTTTGCTTAGTGAAATTAAACCCAAAACTATTAAAGATGCATTGAATGATGAAAGTTGGATCGAAGAAATGAATGAAGAGATTGAAAAGATAGAAAAGAACAAAACCTGGACTCTTATACCTAGACCAAAAGATAAGAATGTGATTGGTACTTAGTGGGTTTTCAGAAACAAGAATAATGAAAAAGGAGAAGTTTGCATAAACAAGGCAAGATTAGTATGTAAAAGATATGCTCAAGAAGAGGGTATTGATTATGGAGAAACTTTTTATCCTGTTGCAAGAATTGAAGGAGTCAGAAATCTTCTGGCATATGTTGCACACAAAGGATATAAGGTATATCAAATGGATGTAAAATCTGCATTCCTGAATGGAATTCTTGAAGAGGAAGTCTACATTGAGCAACCTGAAGCTTTTGTAGATCCTAACAAAACAAATATGGTTTGAAAATTACACAAAGCATTTTATGGACTGAAGCAAGCTCCTAGAGCCTGGTATGAAAGACTGCATGGTTACTTGATAAGCATAGGATTTTAGAGAACTAATGACAATAGTAGCTTGTATATCAAAGAAGGACCTCAGAACAAAATACTATTAGCAGAAATATTTTTTGATGACATATTGTTTACTGGATATGATGACTTATGCAAAGCATTCTCAGAATCTATGAGTAAGGAATTTGAGATGTCTATGTTTGGTGAAATCAAATTCTTTGTTGGTTTACAAGTTTATCAGATGAAGGATGGTATCTACATTACCCAGTCTAAATACATCGAGGAGATACTGAAGAAATTTGGGATTGAAGACTCCAAACCAGTTGGAACACCTATGCCTACTAGACATAAGTTGTCTAAAGATGATGATTCAAAGGAAGTAAACCAGACTACCTACAGATCCATGATTGGAAAACTTCAATGTGTTGTTCACACCAGACTTGATATTGCATTAGCAGTTGGTATTGTTGCAAAGTTTTCAGCTAATCCTAGAGAGAATCATTTGATGGATATCAAAAGGATTCTGAGATATGTTAAGGGTACTGAAGAGTATGGATTATGGTATAAGTAAGGAGGCAACTTTGGTTTGAAATTTTTTACTGATGTTGATTGGGATAGAAGTGTTGATGACAGAAAGAACACAAGTGGTGGAGCATTATTTCTTGGCAAGAGGTTAGTCTCCTAGACAAGCAAGAAACAGAAATGCATTTATCAATATACAACAAAAATAGAGTATGTTGCTGCAACAGTAAATTGTTCAAAAATCATATGGTTCAAACAACTATTGTCAGGTATGAAGGTAGAAATCACAAAACCAATTATTATCTACTGTGACAACACCAGTGCTATAAACATTTCAAAGAACCCCGTGATGCATACTAAGACTAAACATATTGTAATAAAGTATCATTTCTTGAGAGAATTGGTTCAGGACAAGGAAGTAATATTGGAATATGTGAATACTAAAGAAAAAATTGTAGACATATTCACAAAACCATTACCTAAGGATGCATTTTTGTATCTTAGAGGAAAGCTAGGGGTAATTCCCCTAACTGAGGTGTTGGAAAGTGACAATGCAAGAAATTGTTATTTTGTCATTGCTGTTAAACCTTTACTGGTGAGACTATTGTTATCTGTTTGAGTACCATATCTATTGTTGATGAAGAAGATTTAACAAGAAGACCAAGTGAATGGTTGAGTTAAGGCAACTAAAAGGGTATTTGATCAGTTAGCACTCTGGCAAAGTAATTTGTTGTTTATCTTTCAAAGACAGTTTTTATGGCTGTTCTGTGCCGAGCAAGTTTGGCTTGTGCCGAGCAAAGTTGCTTATGACAAGAAAAGTTGCTTGTGCCGAGTAAAGTTTCTTGTGACGAGAAAAAGTTGCTCAATGCCTAGCACCATTGAAATTTCCAAGTGGAAACAGTGATGTTGGCCGACTTACAGTAATTGGATTAATGATGAGATTTGAGATCTCTGGCCAACTTAGTTAATTTTATTGGGATATGTAATGTTAATTAAAGATTGATCCACGTGATTTAATGTATGGGAAACTGTAATTAATGCATGGTTTCAATATTTAATTAGAGACTACTTTGGAAAAGTAAATGTAATGCAAAGATGGAATGATCTGTTGGATCTGACCTAACCTAAGATCTACGATCTTGTTTAAGAGGTAAAAGATTTATCTAACCTAGACAGAGAGGTATATGATAACCTCAAGGGGTTATTCATTGTGTGTAGAAGAGTGTATGTGTATGCAAGAGGTTTTCATAGTTGATTTACTGTTTGGCATAATCCAGCAGAGAAGGAAAAAGGCAGAAGCAGAAAGTTGCATGTGTGATTTCTTGACGGATTTCCAAGCAGATCAGAAGGTTGAAATGACAATCCAGGCTATCCAATAAGTTAACATCAGAGCTGTAATTGGATCTAAATTTACAAAGTAAGTTGTATGTACCAGATCACAAACTGCTGATTACTTTCTTACCATTGTATCAGTTAAAATCTTTTAACAAGGTTGACTTAATAGTCATTTGTATAAATCCTCTAACAAGGTGACATTCAGGGGGAATGTTCTAAGTCCTCTAACAAGGCCACTCCTGACAGGGTGATTAAATCCTTTAACCAGTTCACACCTAGCAGTGTGTTATTGTAACCTTTAATAGGGTTGGCCCCTCACAGGGCATCACTTCAAAAGAGTGAAAACTTGGTAGCATGTTACTAGTGGTTTTTCCCATATTGGGTTTCCATGTTAAATACTTGTGTCAACTTGTGTGAATGCTTATGGTTTGCTTTACTGTTATGTTTTTACAAGCTAATTTCAATTGACAGTAATCTGCATGATTAATTTGTTGACTTATGCTACTGCTCCCGAGTAGATTTGAAGTACAGAAAGTTTTTATTTGCTACATCTAGACCTGAGGATAACTGATTCACCCCTCCCCTCTCAGTTATTCTAAATTCATTCTAACATGAGGATCACTAAAATAGAGTTTAGTGATGCATCAACCGAGCTACATAACATACTTAACATGTTGATGCACAAATATTTAGAGCTTATTGCATATGAATTAGTACAAACAGGTACATTACAACTTCATCTGATATGTCAGTTAGTGTCTTTGGCATTGGTTGTCAAAGAGGGAGATATTACTGTATGTCATAATGATTAATAAAATAGGGAGAGATTACTGTATGTCATAAAGATTACTGATGGAGAGACTGATGACAGAGGGAGAACTTTATCAGACACAATGATTAATGTAAGAGGGAGAAATCTTTATTTCAGCGATTGTGAAGACAGAGGGAGTTTTTGGATGAGAATCAGAATGAAGCTAAGACATTAATAAAATTTTATGAGAATAAGAATGAAGCTAAGGACATTAATAAAAATTTCATTCTTATGTCTTCTTCTCTATAATTCTTTGTTTTATGACATGTTGTGTTGCCATCAATGCCAAAGAGGGAGATTGTTGATGACAATTATTCAATTGTGCATTGTCATTTATGTTTACACAAGTATAATGATGTTTACACAAATGTCTAATCCTATCCGAGCATAGTCAGTTCATGCCAAGCACTCTCAGGCATTGAAGAGGACCAAAGTGATTTTCAGTTCTAACCGAGTTCACTCGAGCATTACAGTGTTGGTCGGGCGTTGAAGGATTTCAGTATTGACTGAGTTAAATAGTTAGTGTCAGCCAACTAACAGTAGTCTCTATTTTATGGATAATTGGTTATATGCAGCTGATAGACATGAGTTTTATTATTTATTTGGAAGGATATTAAGGTCGACTTGACAAGGCTTATATATATATATATATATATATATATATATA
>MU225967.1:268756-286094 GCA_018584345.1 Thuja plicata | reverse complement strand
CATAGAGGACTGCAACAGAATATCCGGTAAGTAAGGATCAAGTCTTATAAACTAGAACATAGATATGAATCAGCAAAGATAGTTGCTTATCAAAACATGTCAATCCATTGTTACTTTCTAACAACTGTAGCAATGATCAAAATATCTTAACAGAGTAGACTTGACAGTCTTTTATAAATCCTCTCACAAGGTGACATTTCTACATTGAAGTGTTTGAAGACCTCTCACAAGGGCACTCCTTACAGGGTGATTAAATCTTGTAATAGGGTCACACCTAACAGTGTGTTCTTGTAAGGTTGGCTCCTAACATGGCTCACTTCAGAAGAGTGAAAAACAATGACTAGTTGCAATTGGTGGTTTTTCCCATATTGGGTTCCCACATTAAATCTTGGTGTTATCTATGTACAATTCATTTTCTTTATGATTTATGTTTCTATAATTAATTACTAAAGATAATCACAGTTAATATCTTAAGATTCACTATGTTAACTGAGTGACATTAGAATATCTGTGTTAACCGAGCAACAGTGACTAATTTGTTTAAGACATCTAAGGGACTTGGATTTGTTTTGTGGTAACTGATTCACCCTCCCCTCTTAGTTACTCAACTCATTTCCAACAAAAAATATCATGGAAGAATGAAAAGATCTAGTGGAAAAGTGATAGTGGTTGATAGAATTAGTCCTTGATCTTGTGCTATTTGGTTGCCTTTCATATGGAAATGAATGAAACTGCATTATTAGTAGACTTTGCATTTGATGAACCAAGAGAGATATGCTACATCAGTGAATAACATTCCAATCAGATCCTTTCTCCCTTGAAACTATGTGTCTTTGATTGTCATATCCTTAAATGATTGAAATTGTCCACTAGTTGAATGACACATTAATCTCACATTTATACCTCTTTAAATATTTTATACCCATTAATAAAAGTCGGGATATCTCAAGGTAGAAATAAGTGGACACACCTTATATAACTTAATGGGACTATATTATCATGAATGTTCTAATGAAAACCATTTGAAACTGTCACAATATCTCTGCATATTAGCCAAACATCCCTTAAAACATTGAACATCCCTTAGGAACAATGAAACGAACCCTATTGAGGCAATGGATGATTCTCTTGAAAGAGTGCATCAAATTTCTCTTGCAGTGGAACATCATTCTATGGTAGTAAAACTCTAATAATTTTTATGAAGTATTAGATTTTCAACCATGCGTTGCTTCTAGGACAGTATGTTATAATTCAAAATCAGGTCATGTGTGTTTGCAACCATGTGTTGCTTCTAGGACAGTATGTTATAATTTTATCCTGTTGTAAAATGACTTCAATTTGAATTATTATAAGTCTTGTGGCTATAGAAGACTTGCATCTAGAACAATTAGATGTCAAGACAACTTTTCTCCTTGGAGATTTGGAGGAAGATATTTATATGAAACAACCACAAGGATATGAGGTCAAAGAAGGAGGACTTAGTGTGTAGGTTCAAGAAGAGCTTGTATGGGTTGAAACAAGAACCGTGGAAATGGTATTTGAAATTTGATATTTTTATGGATAAACAAGGTTACAACAAATTCTATTTTGATCATTTTATTTATTTTAAGAGATTGGATAATGGTAGCTATATTATCCTATTATTATATGTTGATGATATGCTTATTGTTAGGTCTAATATACAACTGCATACTCGGAAAATGGAAGCACTTCCATTGTAGACGTGTTTAGCCTTCTGAGTAAGTGGTTTGGGGTCATGAAAAGCGCCTTGAATGGGTTCCTGATCTTGACATGGCTTCCCCCCTATTCTGTCCCTCTTTCCACTCTTGTTTAGCTTGATTTCTGCACTCTGAACTGCAGACTGGTGATTCTGGGCTTTAGGGTCAGGGTCGACCTTTTAGGTCTATGTCGACCTTGACCCTAACCTAGGTCAAGGTTGACCTTGACCTTGACCTAGGCTTCAGATCCTGGGGTCTCACAGTTTTTGGAGGTCGACCTTTGCAAAAAGTATTTCCCGCTTTCGGGTCGGCTGTTTCGGGTTCCGAAGCGTTGATTCCTAAATTATATTTCATATAGGTCCTCTCCTATGGGTAAAGGCTTTAATGGAAATTTAATCCTCCTATGTAGGCCTCCTTAGAAGATTGTGCCCTAATTTCATATAAAAGGGAAGTTTTCTCTCTCATTTTCTCTAACTCCTCTATTGAAGCATTACGAACGATAACCATCATCAAGAAAACTATCTTCAAGGGTGATTCAAGCAAGCTAAGGAGAAAGATTTCAAAGCAAGCATTCATCCATTCAAATATCAATGGAGATCCATTGGAGGCCATTGAAGGATTCAAGCTACATAGTGCCCTTTTGGTGATCTCTCCATCCACCTTCTTCCAAGCCTATTCCAAATTCAAGAACCCATTCAAGACTTGGTGTTGGAGATCTACAAGCAAGAGATTGAAGGCATCCTACCTTTCTACATTCCACATTTTGAAGCATACTTGTGGATCCAAGGATTCGAATCCGCCACAAGGACTTTTATAAGCAAGGTGAATTTATGCATTTACTTTGTTTATTCCTGCAATTTCAATTACATATATTTGAGGTTAATTCTAAAACCGGGGTTTGACCAAGGCAAACCCCTCCCCCCCAACAAAAAAATCTCTTTTTCTTGCAGGTACAGGTACAGAACAATAGATTTGAGACCAGATCTGGATACCCTTTTCAGCTTTCTTTCAGACGACGCAAACAGATTTTCTGTCGGACCTATGTAGGTCAGGGTCGACATTATTGGGTCAAGGTTGACATTTGTGGATCAAGGTCAACCTTTTTCATAAGACAACATCGAAACGGAAAAATATTTATGGGTTTTGTTCATCTCTACGTTCTGGTTCAGGAACAACTATCAGTTTGTCTAGAAACAGTCTACAGACCTCAAAAAACAACATTCTTTGATCTGCCACACTTCAAGGTTAGTACATTTCTCCTATTCCTTCAATTACTGTCATATATCATTTCTATGCATATAATTAACAAAATTTAAGGTATCTCTCTTGTTATTCTCCTTTCCAAATAGTTGATTCATTTGTGTATTAGTCCTTCCTTGGGGTTGATCAACTTGGATCTCCCATTTGTGCATTTGGGAATAAAAGAGAAACATCTTATCTTCTCCTTAATCACAATTACAATACACAATCAATATAATTTAATTAAATATAAAGTAAAGTTAAGGAAATCAATATACTCTAAGAAAATCAAACCCCCATCACACATCACACACGATTTCCCCCTTTACAACAACATATAAATGATCTTAAACATAAATTAACAAAACTATTTTCTTTGAAGGATTTGGGTGCAGAAAAACAAATCCTTGGTGTGAGGATAACCATATATACGAAAAAGCACACATTGACATTGTCTCAAAGCAATTACATATAGAAGGTGTTGAAAAGATTTCAAATGGAATATGCAAAACCAATTAGTACACCTTTTCCTACTCATTTTAAATTGTCCTCAAGACTAGGGAGGAGATGGAGTACTTGTCTAAAGTTACATACTCTTTAATTATTGGTAGATTGATGCATGACATGGTGTTTACAAGGATAGATATTACACATGCACTATATGAACAATCTTGGAAAAGAGCATTGGAATGCAGTAAAGTAGATTCTTGGGTATTTGATAGATACAAAAAATTCATCCTTATATTTTGGAGGCTCTCATTCCACTTTACAAGGCTATGTTGATTCTAGTTTAGTAGGGGATATTAATAGTAGGAGGAGTACTACACGGTATGTGTTAATTGTAGATGGCGTAATGATTTTTTGGATTTACTGATTACAAAAGGTTGTATCACTTTCAATAATAGAAGCATAATATGTTGCTTCTAGGATACTAACGAGATGATTTGGTTACAAAGGTTAATGGAGGAATTAGGAAAGACACAAGAGAATAATAGGTTGTACAGTGATAGTTAGAGTGTGATTCATCTTGTTAAGAACTCAACCCTTCACTTTAAGACCAAACACATACAAATTTGGTACCATTTTATACTCTCAGTTTTAGAAGATGGATCATTGAAACTGGAGAAGATATACACTAGAAATAATCCTTTAAATTTGTTTTTCAAGGAAGTAACTCAAGAGAAACCAACTTCCTTCTTAGTTTCTATTGGCCTTCAAGCTTGATCATAGTGCAAATGAGAACCAATCACGTCTAGGTGAATGAATCCAATGAGAGCTTTATTGGCAATGGTATTGCTATAGGATCAGTCTCCAAGTGGGAGATTGTTGGTATGTGGCAACTAATCAAGAAAGTATTGTACACTCACCATGTATCCTCATTGAGGTTCAGGTTTATTTCATTAGCCAACCTTGTAAAATGCCTCAAAAGGCTTGATAAGTAAGTGGTTGTGTGATGTGAAATCATTAGATTGTAATTTTCTCTTCGCTGGATAATAAAATAAGTGGACTGTTGTTTCTCTGGTGAGTATAGCCCACATTGAGTGAACCATGCTAAATATGTGTTATTGTATGTATATCTTCTCTTATTTTTGCATTATCTTAATATTATTTATTCCTCATATATGTCCAAACCCTAACACCTTTTATCATTGTACAAATTTTTTTACTCTACTGTATAAGATGTTTGCATTTTATATTGTCATCTACGACCCGTGCTTGCGTCTTGAACATAGATCTAATAGGGTTGGCTAGAAATCCCTCATAACCTGCACATGTGTTTGTTGTTGTCTAAATATCTAGAACAATCATGCTTGGGGATAAGCCCAAACACACAACAATATTCTCGACCAACAAATTACTTATTGTGAGCAAGACACATAAATGTTCCTTTTATTTCATAAAGAGATTCAATTACAATATCATCATATAATGTTCATCCTATCACAAACTTCTTTATTTTGGACAATTCTCTCTTACTCGCATGTAATTCACTTTTCCCTCCAATGGAAATTGCTTCAATACTTTCTAGACTCTTATAATTTCTTCTCTATTCATAATAATTGTCCATGCACCACCCACGATTCAAATCTATCCTTTATAGGTTGAGGGGAAAATTTCTTGACGGAATCCCAACAGTAAACAACCAGACCACACAACCAATCAACAAGATAAAAACTATTGTTGGAAGCCCTATAAAATCTATCCTTTATAGGTTGAATGCCCTATCAACCGTTGAGGAAATACTTTTTCAGTCTCCTTGATCAACAATGAAATTGTATCAGAAGAAGACATCAGGGAGTGACTTTTTAAGTCTCTTCAATCCCTGATGTGTATCAGAAGAGGACATCGGGGAGTGACTTTTTAAGTCTCTTCAATCCCTGATGAATGTCCTATCAACCATCCAGAAAGGATGTTTTCAGTCTCCTCAATCTGCAATGAAATTGTATTGAATGTCAGGGAAAGACTTTTTAAGTCTCTTTGGTATGCGACTCATACCAGAGAGAACATTGTCAAGTCTTGTCGATCCATTGCTGATATAGAGAAAAGGTTAGAAACAAAGCCAAAACACATCTGATTGACACTCCAAACTGATCCCAAACAATTAGAAACAATTAAATCGATCAGATTTCCACAATCCATAAGAATTTACAATTTGATTTCTAGATTTGATTGTGTTTAGTTTTTAGCATCAACGTTTTGGATCACACTCCGTGATCCATCATCAGGATGAGAGCAAAGAGCACGAAGGATCACGGAGTGTGATCCGAAATGTTGATGCTAAAAACTACACACAATCAAATCTAGAAATCAGATTGTAAATTAGAAACAAATCCAAAACTGAAAATAAAATACCACCAACAAAAAGGAACATATGTATGATTGGTGTGGATTTCTTGTGAGTCCAAGATGCTCCTACATCAATACCTCAGTTAATTAGTTTATACTAATCATACAAACTTTACACTTCTAGGAAGGGAACTTTGAGGTCATAGTTCCTCACGTTTTTCTTTGAGTAGAAAGTAGGACACCGGATTCTTGAGGGGTCTAACCACCCTTCACAGTGGTTCAATTTTCCTCCTCTACATAGTGGCTATATGAACTTGTTCCTAGTTTCTTCCTTTGTGGTACATTTTTGTGACCTTGTCTACAAAGGGTAGGGTCTCACCTTTTAGGGTGGAATGTGAGAGAGCTATAGATGTGTGTGATTGGTGAAATTTAGGTGCTCTCTCTCTCTCTCTCTCTCTCTCTCTCTCTCTCTCTCTCTCTCTCTCTCTCATGGTAAATCTAACTCTTATCCTTTCATTTTATTATTTTGAACAAAACCAACATTATTAATGTTAGAATCAATATTTTTTGTAGGATCAACTCTATTATCTCGACTTATTACTAAATGCACATGAGATTCATGATTTTTAATTTATAGTTTTTATTGAGAGGATAACTTTAAGTTATATTGAATGTTTGTAAGCTTTAAAAAGGCTCATTTAATAGCTATGTGTGTGCCTAGTATAGTTCACATTTAATAGACACCATAATTCATTACAATATTAGAAAAAAATATGAATATATAATTGAAGCTAAATATAAAATGTGTTATACTCTATAATTATTGTTCTAGAAATATGCACACTATTAGTTATCTATGGCATAAAGTGTTCATGTATTCCTTACATATTAATGTTTACCATTAAAATCATAGTAAATAATTTGATTTATATTGTAGAATCTTAAAAAATTAAGTGCTTATTCTTATAAAAAGCTTTTCTTGAACATTGTTTGGTTGTTATAATAGAAGCACTAGAAGATCATTTATTTGTTATCTTTTATCAATCTTTGATTTGTATGATAAGTTGCAAGAAGTAAATTTTTTGGTTGAAATTTGTCATTAGAATATAAAAGACCTCAACATATAATTAATGACACTTGTACATATTTCAAAAATTCCTAAAAGTAAACATTTTTAGACTTTAGTGTTGCAATGACCAAGACTAATTCATAGTAACAGAGACTTTAGTGTTGTAATGACCATGGCCAAGTCATAATAACACAATCAAATATGGTTATATGTCACATGATCAAATTAAACAAATTTTCTCTACAATCAAAGTTATGGTCTTAGATGATACAATTATTAGCTCTTTAAAAACATAGTCAAAATTTAGTTATTTTTTAAAACTTTGCAACCTCAAATTATAACATTTAACTATAGACTTGAAGTTGGACCATTAATAAAAGCCACTAATTAAATATGTGTTGATAGTATCATCCAAAACTAGAGGAAGCAATCTTATGCCTTTCTCTTTCTCATGTGATGTTTAAATATAAACAAAATCAAACCAAATCATTTACATGATAGATTATTTCAGTAAATACTAATGATTTATTATTCATTCACAAAATCATCTAAAATTTGAGGTATTAGTCTCATATTTGTATCTTTCTTAACAACTAATTTTATGTGTACCTTTCTTACCCAATAATTTATGTGTTTTTTTACCTAATACTTTTATGTGCCTTTCTTACCTACTAGTTTGTATGCATATTTCTTACCTACTAGTTTGTATGAGTATTTTCAACCTACTTCTTTAAGCACATGTAAATATGAATCCAAACTATTTATATATGAATAATACAAATCTATACTCCTTCAAATACCTATAAATATGAATCTAGACCATTTAATTAATAATTCATGATTTAATCCATAGTCTATTTATCTAGAGACATACAACTTCATTTCTTAAATTTTGGTATAATATATGTGTCCTTTTTACCTACTTCTTTAAGCATGTGTAAATATGAACCCAAACCATTTACATGAATAGTACACACCTCTACTCTTTTAAGCACTTGCAAATATGAATCTAAATAATTTAATATGAATCTAAACCACTTACATGGATAATACAAACCTCAACATAGTACAAACCTCTACTCTTTTAATCACTTGCAAGTATGAGTCTAGACCAATTATGTGCATAATGCATGCCTCAACATAGTACAAACCTTTACTCTTTTAAGCACATGTAAATATGAATCTAACCCTTTTACATGATATAAGAGAGACCTCAACATACTACAAAACTCTACTCTTTTGAGCACGTGTAAATATGAATCTTAACCATTTACGTGAAATAATATAGACTTCAACATAATACAAACTTCTACTCCTTTAAGCACATGCAAATATGAATCACAATCATTTATCATGAATCTAAACCATTTATTCGAGAATATAATCTTCAACCTCTAGACCATAAACTTAGGGGCATACAACTTCATCCCTTAAAATATGGGTATAGTACTCTCAAAATTTAGGTGTACCCTTTACTCTTTTAAGGACATGTAAATGTGAATCTTAACCATTTACTTGAATAATACAAGCCTCAACCCATAGACTATAAACTTAGGGCCATACAACTTCATCCCTTAAAATTATAGATATAATACTCTTTGAAATTTAGGTGTACCCTCAACTCCTTTAAGGACGTGTAAATATAAATCTAAACCATTTACATGAATACTACAAGCTTCAACCTATAGACTATAAACCTAGAGGCGTACAACTTTATCCCTTGAACCATGGACATAATACTCTTTGAAATTTAGGCGTACCTTAGGAAGTTTAGGTATAGCACTTTATTATTTAATATTCCCTCAAAATTATAGATATAATACTCTTTGACATTTAGTTGTACCCTCTACTCCTTTGAGGACGTGCAAATCTAAATCTAAATAATTGACATGAATAATATAAGCTTCAACCCATAGACTATAAACCTAGAGGCATACAACTTAGGAAACATCTAAACAACAAACTAAAATGCATATCTTACTAAGGGGACATTATTTTTTTTCTTAATTATCTTTATATAAATTACGTTTAGTTGTGTGTTTAGCCACAGGTTACAGCTTCATCCTTGAACTATAGACATAGTACTCTTTGAAATTTAGGTGTACCCTAGGAAGTAGACTATAAACCTAGAGGCATACAACTTTAGAAACATCTAAACAACAAACTAAAATGCATATCTTACCAAAGGGACATTTAGTTTTTTTTTCCTCAATTGTCTTCATATAACTTACATTTTACTTGGTTGTTTAGCCAGGGGTTACAACTTCATCCCTTGAACTATAGACATAGTACCCTTTGAAATTTAGGTGTACCCTAGAAAGTTTAGGTATAATACTATATTATTTAATATCCACTTTGGCCCCATGGCAACATGTGTACTCAATTAAAGAAATTGGGTCTAAGATAATCATGGATTGGAGAAACGTAGCGTCTACGATGGGTACTCTGATCTTCCAGGGTGAAAGAACAGCTAAGCTGTCAAAACATGTTTTTGGACTTTACTACTTAATTGAATGTCAATGGGCAAAGGCCATGTTATGAACAAGAGGACCACTAAGAAGGACATCCCATCACTATTTTTTAACCATCTATGAAATGTTTTTCTCCATTTAGATATTTTTGTTGATAAACAGTGACTTCTAATCCGCTGACAGTGGCAGTCTAAGTTATGTTTTTTTTAATGTTCATAACAAATACAAGTGTGCAATTATTACAGAGTTTGATGCTTAAACAGCTCTGTGTGAACATTATTTTGTGTGGACAAAAAAATCAACGTACGGGGTAAGCAGTTGTAGACTTTAATGCACACAATTAAGACTATCATATTCACTCACAAACACAAAGTTGACAAAAAATACCCAATAATAGAAGCCCAATCATTCAGGGAAATTAGTTGGAAACATTCACTCTCTTAATTAATACCATCTCCCCCACATATTAATATGCAAAAGCAATGTAAATCTGTAATACAAATGGTATCTTTCATGATTAATTTAACTAAAGAGGTAAACTTGGTATGTAAGAAATGGTTCTAGATGAAGTGGGTTTGACTCCATGGTCCCCCTAAGATCAAAGCTTTTATTGACATATGCCAAGAGTAGATTTGGGACCAGTTTGCTCTGTTACAAATTGCCTGCAAACTTGCAGAGCAATCTGCACAATTGAGAGAAAATTGTGGAGTGGGTGTGTGTTGTTGTTTAAGGTTGTGAACGTTCATAATGTCTTGCATGGCCATGCAAACTATTGAAGAAGGAAAAGCCATGGCTGTTGAAGAATTCAAGCCTAATGGGCGCGGGACTCCTCTGTGGAATGTTCTCAGATTTGTAGTTATGATGCTGAGGAAAGGAATTGCAGCCAAAAAGTTGCAGAAAATGGCTGTAGATCTGCATATGGCTATCAGCAGGAGTATAAAATTTGGTGGGCTAGAGAAATATGTGAGTAATGGGGGAAGTTATATGAATAACAATAAGAAATCTCTGGGTTTCATGGATTATGAGTTTTCTTGCAGCAGTACTCCAATGGTGAAGAGAAGGGCATCTCTTTTGAGTTACAGTGGGCCAAAAAAGCATGGCAGCAGATGGGATCAGCGTTTTGTGATGGCCACCATGCCCTGTATTGCAAAAGAAGCAGAGTCTGTTATTAATTCCACCATACCCAAGTTTATTCAGTGTGGAGAAGATTATTTTGACCCATCAAGAAGAACTTCTTCTACTCCATATCTTTCCACCAGGTCTGAGTTGTCAGAGATTGATAGGCAGGCTGAGGAATTCATTGCTTCTTTTTACAATGATATGAGATTGCAGAGGCAGGATTCTTTTTCAAAATACAGAGAAATGCTGGACAGGGGATCTGGTTAAGAAAATTTCTTAGCTGTTGTATAGTTGTGTGGGTTTTTTTTTTTAGTTTCTTCATTAGTTAGTTGTTCTTGATTAGATGAGATGAGAGGAGTTGTGAAGAGCATCTTTGTATGGTGGCAGAATGGAGAATTAAATTATATGTACGTGTGTGATAATGAATATGTGCATATATTCAGGCTTTGCATCTTCTGCCATGACAGCCTCTATTGTCTTCTGCCATGACGGCCTTTATTGCTTCAGATTAAGTGCTGGTTAATTGGTAGATCAATTTTGTAGTAGAAAATGATCTCTTTTTGTTTAGATGTCAGTTTTGGCCAAGATAATATCAGAGTAAATTTGAGGGCTAAAAGAGAAATTTTTTTGAGTTTGATTGATTTGATTATGTAAATATTTTTTTCATCATAGTTGAATTTAGAAATCTTCTAGTTAAAAGTCATCATTCATGCGTAATTAATATTGAAGATTGTTGATTTTATTTATGTTATAAGTTTTCTTCTTCATAGTTGAATTCAGAGATCTTCACACTAAAATTTGAAGATGTACAATTTTAAGTATACAAATGATTGTTGGATTTTCTTATGTCAACATTTTTATTAGTTATAATCAAATCCAGAGATCTTCAAGCTAAAATTTGTAAATGATGTGTAATTATAAGTATATTGAAGATTGTTGGATTCTTTATGTCAACATTTGTCTTCATCCTAATCGAATCTAGGATTCCTCAAGTTAAAATTTGGAGATGATTTGTAATTTTAAGTATATTGAAGATTGTTCGTTTCGATTATGTCAACATTTTTTTTTCACCATAGCCATTTCAGGAATCCTCAAGCTAAAATTTTATAATGATGTGTAATTTTAAGTATATTGAAGATTGTTGGATTTGATCATGTCAACATTTTTCTTTTCATAGTAGAATCTCAGAATCCTCAAGCTGAAATTTTAAGATGATATGCAATTTTGTGTATACTAAGATTGTTGGATTTGATTATGGCAATCTTCATTATAGTCGAAACCTTTGTCATTCTAAATATGTTGAAGATTATGTCAACATTTTTATTCATCATAGTCAAACTAGAAACCTTTGAGCTAAAATTTGAAGATGATTTCTATTTTTAAGTAAATTTAATATATTTTTCAATATTGTAATTATAATAGTAGCTAGTATAGGAGGTTAAGGTATCATTGTTAATTTCTATATAGAACACCATCATATTATTGACAAATCTTATCATAACCTATTTGTTCAATGATAGAATAATATGATCTAAAATGTTAAAAAATACTCACATAATTTTTATGGCAAGCATTTTTAATCAACTTATTTATTTTTTAAATTGCAAATACTTCAAATAAAGTAACCATATACATTATAACAATTATCTTTGTTATTTTATTTATTTTACATATTAATTATTTAACATTTAACTTGATTAAAAGATTTACAATGTATAATATAATAAATTTTTATATTTGTGATCTTAAAATATTTGATATCTTGTAAATTATTTCTTTTGAAAATAAAAAAGTAAATTGTAAATTATTTATATATACATGGTAGGCAAAACAAATTGGAATTGAGAACTTCCCAACTACTATTTTTTTTAATGATTGTTACATTAGTACATAATGGCTTAAGTGAGAGCCTTCTAGACTTCAATGTATGGTGGTGATAAAATGTATCTTCATTAGAAATTATTTTATATATGGAGATATTGACAAGTGATAAAGAAAGCTATATTATATAAAGTTGTCTTCATCAATAAAATGATGGGCATTTTTTTCATGATTGTTGTTAGTATATAATTACATAAAGGAGAGTATTTTTTAATTAAATTTATGATAGCGATATTAATTTTTTAAAATATATTTATTACAATTTATCTTTTATTTGAAAGATAACGAAAAATATAAGATCTCTCTCTCTCTCTTGGTTGTGGTCTTTATTTAAAAAATATCTTTACTAGAAATAATTTCTCACACACACTTTTTTTTTTATGATTGTTACATTGTTACATAATCACATGAGTCAGAGCCTTCTAGACTTCAATGTATGGTAGGGGTCTTTATTTAAAAAATATCTTTTATTAAAAAGTATTTTATATTTGAAGAAATTGACAAATGATAAAGAAAATTATATTATATAATGTTGTCTTCATCAATAAAATGATGGACATTTTTATTATGATTGTTATTAGTATATAATTACATAAAGGAGAGTATTTTTGACCTAATTTTTTATAGTGATATTAATTTTAAAAAAAAAACATTTTTATGACAATTTATTTAAGTATGAAAGGTAAGAAAAAAATGAAGCTCACACACACACACACATTTGTTTCATGATTGTTACATTAGTATATAATGGTACAAGTGAGAGCCTTGTAGATTTCAATGTATGGTGGTGGTCTTTATTTAAAAAATATCTTCATTAGAAATTATTTTATTTATGGAGAAATTGACAAGTGATAAAGAAAGATATATTATATATAGTTGTCTTCATCAATAAAATGATGGACATTTTTTTAATAATTGATAGTAATATTGATTAAAAATATATATTTTTATTACAATTTATTTTATATATGAAAGGTAAGAAAATAATATTGGAATAGAGAAATTCACAAGTAATAAATGAAGAGGATTTGAACTTAGCACCATCTAGGTGCCTACAAGATGACTTTGCCACTAAATCAAATGCCCATGAAACTATAATATATAAAGTTTCCTTTGCCAATAAAATGATGGATACTAATTTTTATGATTGTTGTTAGCACATAATTGCATAGAGGAGAGACCTCTAGACATAAAAGTATGATAATGATATTTATTAAAAATATCTCTATTATTAATTGAGGATATTTCTAATAAATTATTATTTTTAAATAAATACATAATTATTTCAAATATTTGTAGATTGGGAATTAAGAAATGCTTTGCAACCAAACCCTAGCGCTCCAAGAGGTCTTCCATGAAACAAAGGCCTTCTAGTCCTTTCACCTATCTATTTCTTGCCCATTTTATGGGCCATTCTACTCCAGGATTAGACGCAGGGAGCAGGCGAAAGGGAGAAGTTGTAGCAGCGGCGAAGAGCCATGGAGCGAAGTTGTTCAAGCAAGCGGTCGAAGGAGAATTCTCCACCCTGGTCTGCGCCAAATTCTTCAAATGCTCTCCATAAGATAACGAAAATCTCTACAGAATAGAATGTGAGCGACTCAGAGGTAAGGTTCCCTCTACCACAAACCTCGTCATTCACCCTAATCAACAAATGTGTCTTGCGATAGAGCAGGAAGTTTGTAGACTTAGGAATAGGGCTATTTTCTTTACTGCACTAGATATTTCCAATATTCCTTCGAGAAAATTTCTTAATGTTTGGACTCATAAGGTTTGGGAAAACAAAGTTGGTTTACAGTTTTCCTACTTTTGAATGATACAAAAAGACGTGTTCTTGATCTTCTTTTGTGACCCTAAAGCGCAAAAAAAGGTTTTTGATAAACAATTTTGGAGGGTAGGATCTTCAGAATTTAGAGAAATTCCCTGGTCGATGGAGGTTGTGCATAATGAAGTTCTTTCCCTATCTAGCCCTAGATGGATCATGATTTAGAATCTTCCACCCTTTCTTTGGAACTTGATTCCTCAAGCCCTGGTGCCCGTAGGGAAAGTTTTAAGAATGGACAAGTTGAACACCCTCATTCCTAACATTGATGCTCGGGTTCTTGTCTCCATAAATATGGGTTTTGTTCTCCCTAAGAATATCTATTACGACATCAAAGACAAACCAATATACTGCCCTATCATATTTATGGGGGGCATTAATGCATGCTACCTATGTTGAAAGGAAGGTAACAAGAGAAAAGATTGTACCCTGCTGAATAAACACATTCTCCAATCTCAGAACCCCAATGAACTCCCAAATATAGATAATAGACCTACTGCGGGATCTCAAAACTTCAAGGAGCGGACACTAAAGGTACAGGATGCAGATAAGCTTCAAGCCTCTCTTGATGCCCTTAAAATTAACTTCACCCTGCGCAAACAAGACCCTGGTTCTAAATCTGACCTCTCAGCCCTTGGTAATCTCCCTAAGCCAACAACCCAGACTCTTGGCCTTAACACCCCAAAATCAAAATATAGAACGAAGAATGCTCAACAATTGGCAATTGATAAACTAAAACCCAAAAATAATGTAACTGGAGATGGACATGATTTTGTACCTATCCCTTCCCCCATTAATAAGGGCTTACTAGGTATCCCTGTCCCCCACCACCCCCAGTGCCCAATGAATCTTCAGTAGAAGATATCCCACCTGCAGAGGTAGTCCCATGTCCTGAGGCGGAGGGGGGGATAACACCTATAAGGCTAAGAGTGATTCATCTTTGGAGAAGGAAGTTGATGATTTTGTTGATCAAGTTATCAAAGATCATAAATTTCACAATTATTCCGTAGCTATAATCCATTCCCCTCCACCTATGTCTCCCCCCTAGCTCATGGGAGCCAAATCTTTTTGAAGGTGAAAGTAATCTCAGGTCTATAATTATTGGACCCCAGAGGATTGTGGAGGAGAGGGATACAAAGGAGCCCACATCAATGGGAGAAGTACCTAGACATGGAATGTCTGATATTAAGAAATACCAACCCGAAGCTGGGAAGAATGAAAAAATGTTCATCTTAAGGGCCTCTAGTAAGAGGAGAGCTAAGCCAGACAATAATGGTAGCAAGGATGGTAATGAATCAAATAAGGAAGATGAGGGGATGAAGAAGAAAAGAGGATGACCCCCTCTCACCAGTGGTAATAGAAAACCATCTAAGATGCAGAGATGCAATCTCCCAGAATGCTTCAAGGGGTTCCAGTCCCCCATGGATACTGAAAACTAGGTTTTCTTAATGATATTTAAGTGTGCTTCTTGGAATGTGAGAGGTCTTGAATCCCATGATAGGAAATACATTATTAAGAGGTTCCTTAGAATGTTGGGAGATATTGATATTTTGTTGATTCAAGAAACCAAAGCAGTAGGATTTAATTCAAACATAGCACTCAAATATATATGGAAAGATGTCGATTCCTTTTCTTCAACCTACACTAGAGGGAAAGTTGGAACCTCCATTCTGGTGGGACCAAAATGGAGGAAAATGTTTAAGCATTGGGGGAGATCTCCTTGTGATAGAGCAATTTGGATCAAGTTCAGTTTACAAGATAAGGAGGTTGGGCTCTGTTCAATCTATGATCCTAATGAACACTTGGAGAAAATTAAGTTATGGGAATGGATGTGTGGACTAGATGATATCCCCTAGGTTGTTGTTGGAGATTTCAACATGATGAAAAGGCCACAAGAAAAAAGAAGGGGATTGAAATTTGAATGGAAAGGTGAGGAAAGATTCTTCTGGAACAAAATGTTATGCAATCTAAATCTCAGTGACCCGCTGGCCACTAAGAAATTAGAATCAAAAGGGATCTGGTTCTCTTAGTCTAACTTCCAAAAAGGAAACACGAGGATATACTCAATATTAGACTGGTTCTATTTCTATAAGGACCACCTCAAATTCCTTGGGGGTGATAATGGGGAGATTGTTAAAGTTATTCCCTTCTCCCTATCAAACCATCACCCCATTGTTGCTTGTTTCTCAACCACAGATTCCCAACCTATCAAAAATTATAATAAGGAAGGTTTTGCCGTCAATTTCCATCTCCTAAAAGATGAAGACATCATGGAACCCACAAGAGAAATTAGTTGGTTCAATGAGAGTATTATCAGACATGAAGATGAGACTAGTAGATGAAACCAAAAATTGAAATCCTGGAAGAACCTGTTCCAAACTCTGGGAAGGAAGAGAGCCAAAGACTCAAGCCAGGAGGAAACTAAATTGCATAAAACACTATATGTGGAAGAAAAATAAATACATGACTCCCCCAGTGATTTTTGAGCTCTTAACACCCTTGTGAACTCTAGGTACACCCTAAAAAAACTCCAACATAAGAGGGTAAAAGGAGCTAGAGTCAGAGCTAGACTTAACTGGCTAAACTTGGGAGACAGAGGATCAATTTTTTTCTATCAAGTTCTAAAGAAAAAGGAAGCAAGGGATAAAATTGATAGCATCAAGGACAATGAGTGATGCTCAACACTAAAGAAGATATTCTTAATGCATTTGCCTCATTTTATGAGACTTTGTTTAACACAAAGGACACTGGTAGTTTTATGGAAGATGCAAGTGTAGACACCCTAAAATGCACAGACTTGCGACTTGACATTAAAAACACTAATTTTCATCTATTAATTAATGGTTTTTAATCGTTAATTAATAATCTATTTTCTTCTAAATTCATTTCATCTATTAATTAATGGTTTTTTAATCGTTAATTAATCATCTATTTTCCTCTAAATTCATTCCCCAAATCGTTTAATCAAATTCCCAAAATTAATTAAATAATTAATTTTATTTAATTAATTAACCTTAATTGATTAATTACCATTAATTAATTAATTAAATTCAATTTCCTATAGTTAAATTGAAAGATGCAAACTTACTAATTAAATTCTTCCAATTAAATTAATTTAATTTCATTCAATAAAGCAATTCTAAATAAAAAAGAATTCAATTATCTCACATGTTGAAAACTTTAATTACATAAATGAATTAAATATTCATTTATTTTCAAAGAGATAATCTTTAAT
>MU225967.1:252964-268706 GCA_018584345.1 Thuja plicata | reverse complement strand
GGGTTACTCCACCCATCTCTCCAGTTCACATGGGTAACTCCACCCATCTCTCCAGTTCACATGGGTAACTCCACCCACCTCTTCAGTTCTAAAAGGTAACTCACAATTAGCTCTTTAGTCAACCAAAATCTATCTCCTCTTTTCCAGTTGAAGAGGTGGAGTTTACTGATGGCCTCTCCAGTTCCTTTTAATATCAACCGTTCATCTCCCTATCTCTGGGATTGATCTTAATCGTTCATATCATCCTCCATTCCTATATAATAAACCCTTCATAACCATTTGAAGGATCCAGGATTTAAAGCTCTCGTGCACCATTACTCCTTCAGTTTGGTTCTAGCATTCAAGCCATCTTGCGATCACACACACACATTTCAAGTATCAAATTCTCGACGCTTCTCAAGCCATAGATGTTACCCACGCCAATACTGAGCATCAAAAATAGCATTTTAGAAGGAGTAGAGAGAGACAATAGAAGCTTCAAGAACTTTGGGGTTTGCATTCATTTGTTTTCCTTTCTTTGCTTGTATGTTTTATTGATTACATTTAAGTATTCGTCATTAGTAGTTTTTGTATTTGATTTCTATCATTGCAAACCAGTGCTACTAACCCTCGTCATTGGAAAGCTTGGAACCACGAATCACAAAAGGAGGCGTACATCAAGAGATATAGTCAGGAGCACCGTACCAAAGAGACTCTAAGAGAAATATGTACTGAGACTGAATAGAAGGATTTCATTAACAAAGATCAATTGTGCTATCTCCAAGCTAGCCAATGAGAAAGCGCAAGGGCCTGATGGTATACCTATTGATTTCTACAAGAAAACCCATGAGTGGATAGGAGGAGAGCTACTGGGAATGTATGATGAAGCTATTACAAGAGGATCTCGTAGACTTGAGATCAATGTTAGAATCATTAAACTCATCCCCAATGAAGGAGACAAATAACTCATAAAAAACTGGACACCTATCACCTTAATTAATGTCTCCTACAAAATTGTTGCTAAGGTTCTTTCTCTTATGGTTGAAAATATTCTACCTAAAGTGATTAATAGCATGCAAACAAGATTTTTTAAAGGTAGATACATATTGGAAAACTTGGTGACATGTTGGGAGACAATAGATTGGGAAAAACATTCAGGGCAACAAGTAGACATGTTTCTTATAGATATGAAAAAACATATGACAGGATATAATGGAAGTTTATTTACACGATGCTTGACGCCCTTGGATTTCTAGTACACTTCTATAGGATGGTCTCCACCCCGATGGGAGGTGATCAGGATTGTGTGGAAGTTAATGGATCGAGGTCAGACAAATTTGAACTTTCAAGATCTATTAGGAAAGGGTGTCCTCTAGCCCCTACTCTATTTGTCATTGCAGTTGACTCTCTACATTACCTATTAAGAGACAAAGCCACATCTCCTAGATTCAATGGAATTTTTCTCCCAAATAAAGAAGAGATCTCAAATGTGCAATTTGCTGATGATACCTCAATTCTATTCCAACTATTTAAAGAGAACTTTGGGAACCTAATGAAGAAACTTGAGCTCTTATGTGCATCCTCAGGGAGAAAGATATCTCTCACTAAATCAATCCTATTAGGATGGGAAGATACCCCACACACATGGAGTAATAAATATTATGTTATATGGGGAGGTCCAAATCACATAGTCAGATATCTGGGTATACCATTTTTTTTCAGCCTAAATCTTAGTAATATGTGGGATTGGGTCAAAACTAAGATTGAAACAAAGCTCAATAAATAAAATAATCAGTATCTTTCAGTGACCGGTAGATTCCAAGTTTGTCAGAAGATACTTTCCTCATACACTGTTTACTACTCCTCAGCTTGGATCTTCAATCTGCAACATATTAACTTCATTCAGAAGATTATTAGGGATTTTCTGTGGTCAGATGGGAAAGGTGCTAAGAAGGGATATGTGGTTAGTTGGGATTGGTGTGCTAAATAAAAGGAGATTGGTGGATTCGGACTCAAAGACCTAAGAATCCAAGGAATTTCATTAACTTCTAAATGGATTAGCAACACCACGCAAGGAGTTGAACCATGGAAGGTTTTAATAAGGGATAAAATTTGCGAAGCACAACCTATATAGACTAAGGGTTGGAAAGGGCTTCATATCAGTGATATCCTCTCTTTTCATGTAGACTTTAAAGTGGGAGGATCTGTAGTTTTTCAATCCATTTGGAAGTGTTGGACGATGGTTAGAAAGCACATTGTTGGGGGTAAGAAACTGATTGTGGAAAACATGATCTATGGTGAGAATTCTATATGGTGGAACCTCACATATAATGATAAGCCTCTTGCCAAAGTGCAAGGGTGTTCAGAAAAAAGGTGGGCAGAGAAGGGGGTCTGTGCACTAAAGGAAATTATTATTCAAGATCACTTGATTAGCTGGGAAGAATTGATAGAAATTTTTTGAATCCCTATTGCCCATAAGAGAACCTATTCTATGGTAAAAAAAGCTACCTCCTGCCTCATGCTTCCCAGAAAATGTGCCCCTCCATCGAAAGTTTGGAATCCTTGACCTAGCCTGAAGGAACCCCTCTTTAGAAAATCAAATCCAAACTCTTATATAAATGGCTGACCCACAACTCTTTTATCATTGACCACTTGAACACCAAATGGAACTACTCCCTAAACAACCCTACTTGGTCCAAATATCTTGATAAAATTTTTCATCTACCTATTGAGTCTAAAGTTAATTTCTTCCTTTGGAGGGTATTCTTACACAAACTCCCCTTCAAGAAACCAAGGGGGATACCAAATATATGCTCTGTATACAGAAAATTTGAATCTGTCCATGACGTGTTCTTTGAATGCATCTTTTCCAAGGAAGTTTGGGGGATTTTTGGCATGTTTCTTAATGTTAATTTCAATTTATCAAACTTTATTTCTAGAAATATTGTTTTTGATGAAGGTAATTGCGGGTTTTAAAGGGGCCCTAAAACCCTTTAACATAGATAAGAAACGATAAGCATAGAAGACCAAAACAACAACATTTTGTCACAACAGAAGATAGAAGACCAAAAAGGGATTGACCCCAGAATTACACAACAAAATTAAACTTAGCACAACAAACTGACTATGAAAAACTTCCACAAAACATAAATGAAAAAACTTCTAGCAAACAAAACAGTCCTTCTTTACTGATCACTTCTCAGATTCATCCATCTGGTCTTCCATGTTCTGGATTTCCTCCATCTGAGTTTCCATGTTCTGGATTGAGTCTCACAAATTCATAATATCTTTGATTTGGACTGTGGTCTTCTTCTTAGTACTTGATCTGGTTCTGGTTCCCGGACCTAAAATCTATATATCCTATTTTCCTTCTTCCTCCTGCTTAGCTCTATCATTATAATTCCCTTCCAGTAGGGTATGCAGAGCTTTCAGATTATCCACAGAAGTTTGCATTCCCGATTTGATAATCATAGTCATCTTCCTAAGCATTACATTATTGTTGTTTTTATTCTCAGTAATATTTTTCATCCTATTGTCAATCATATTACTTAAACTTTCTTCCAGAGTAGAATTATTACTATTTACCTTTTCAAAAACATCTTTGCCTTGCTGATACATAATCGCATCATTACTCATTTTATCCACAATCTCCTTCAACAGAGAATTTCTTTCTTCAAGGTCCTTGTATTTATCATGAAGCTCCTTCATGTCATCCTGCACCCATTTATCAATGTTGTACCCATACATAGCTTTGTTTCTTGTCACTTGGAGAAAAGAGATATTCATTGGTCTTTTAACTTTAAAGTCCTTGTCCCATAGGTTTCCTTCCAGGCTCCTCTGATTCTGGTTGTTCTTCTCCTCATCATCACCCATCAAAATCTCAGGGGGATTTGAGTTAATTTCACAATAAGGATGATCTTTTTGTGCTTCCTCCTCAAGGTCGACATAGATGTTATCATTATGAGCATTTTTGGCATCTTCCTATGCAATAATATTCTCCTCATTTTTACCAGTATTACCCTTTTCAATTTCATTCTCCTCAGGATCCGTAGACTCCATATTAATCCTATTATCCAGAGACTCTTGAATTTCATCATTAATCTTATTATACTCCTCCCTATCTTCATTAGTATTGTGTTGGTCATCAATATAGGTTTCCACTAGATTATCAATCTTTTTAGATATCTCATCGAAGATTGTATTTTCCATATTTGGAATATACTCAATGTACCCTCTCCTTTTTTTAGAGAAAACAAATATTCAATTAGGTTTTTCTAATCATCAACTGGTAAATCAAAATGAATCTCTAAAGTCAGCCTCTTATGAACTTTCTAATTTCAAAATCAGAAAAATTGCATAAACTTGATTCGGAATTTCATGAGAAAACTAATCAGATGGATTGACACATGTCTGAAAATCTTCATGGGGGAACCTTATCATGATTACAAGATAGGGGAGCATTTCATTCCTCAGGGAATTCAACTGGGTACATACTGCAAGACCTCAAAGTAGGACATTTCAAAATTTTGCATTTTCACACTCAAAGAAATTGAATAAAATGCAAACCAAATGGCTTTGACAAACTTGTCACATGAATTCATAGGGATCTAAAAATGGAAATGGAGATTCAATTTCATTCATACAACACCTCAGAATAATGCTTATGTCATGAGTCTTAATCCGGTCAAAGATACAAGCCTGCAAAGTAGGTCACTTAGTGACAACTGGAAACATGCATAAATGCAGATTTGGATCAACACCTCCAAAAGACTATCTTCAAAACACATCAAAACCAAATTCTGAGGGCTCATACCCACTATACTTTGCTTAATGAAAGGTGAGGAACATGTATCCCTAGTGGTTTTTTACAAAAATCATCAGGCCTCTTTTTGCATGCATTCAAAGTAAGTCTTCTCCGCAAGTTTTTAGGGCAACAACTTTGCGCCTTCTAGAAATATCTACTTAGTCACTTCAAATTTCTCCAAAATTTGGGAGTACTAACAGTGGCTCTATCTGGGGATGCGTGCCCCATGTGGACATGTAGAGAATCTATAATCTCTTGATTAAGCAGACCATTCAAAATAAATCAGACTTTTTCTCTTTTTTCTACTCTCTTCTCTCTTCTCTCTTCTCTAACTGGGAATCCTTATTGAAAGCAAAAACACCACACAACTGAAAGGAAAGTGATTGTACATACAGGGAAATTATTTACAAAAGGCCCAAAGCCCCAAACTATAATCATCTCTTACCTTTGTCATACATCTGATTATCATCTCTATAGATCAAAGGCAAACTGAAACTACCACTTGCAACAACACGATAAAAAACACTGCCAATTATCTTTAGCATATCAAACAAAAAACAATCAACAAATTCACCATCAATTGGCAAAATCAAATTATCAAACTTCTGTGCATGTTGATCCTTATGCAACACCAAATTGTCACACCCTTTACTATCATTGGCTTGATGAGAAGAGGAAAAACTCTAGCTCCCTCACATGGCTGAAATCAAATAAATCATGAACACTAGTTTGCACCGAAGAACAAGTTTCTTTTATAACAACACTTTGCAAACAAGAGTAGAACACCTCTAAGCAAAAATTTGACTGCATAAGATCAGAGTCATCTTGTAAAAAATTATTGTCAATCAATGATTCATTAATCATTTGCAAATCTGATAAAACATATTCAGATTTATCACTTTCTTCAGCATCATGATGTACATAAGAATCCTTCACAGTAAGTTCATCAAAATATGAATCCATACCAGCATATGAGTCATCATACTCATCATATATGACATTATCAGATTCCTTATATTCATATGCATTATCATCTTGTGAAGTATCCAATCCAAGTAGAGGAAAAGAATCAAAACCACATGTATCATACTTCACGCCCTCACTAATATCATCATTATCAAATCATATTTCCATTGGGCATGAAATTCTAGAGTTTACATTAGGCACATACCTCTAAAAATCAACAGCCAAGAGTTCTAAAATTTTCTCACTGCTCAGTGGACATTGAACTTCATTTTCACCTTCTTTGGTCTCTTGTTCGATGCACTGCAAACATTTTCCTCCTTGGAAAAAAGGACTGAGATTTATTTTCTTATATCATTTTGTGCAAATGATTTAATACAACAACTGACATTTGTGTCATAATCATCCTTTTACTGTTCATACAAAACCTCTTTGAACTAAAACAAGAAATCTACATTATTATGCTAATAAGAAAAAAAATCCACAAATCCAATGGAAACATCCGCAACTATAGATTCATCTTCCTCATCTTGTTGTTCATTGACTTCATTGTCAGCATCATAATCACTATCACCAGCATAACTAGATTCAAAATCACTAGCAAAATCAGATTCAACATCATCTACATAACTAGAATCAGATTTCTCAATCGAATCTATCCATTTTATAGCACTCTTAATACCTTCTTCTCTAAGGGATGCTTACCAATGGGTTGATTCAGGTACACAAACCTCTAGAAACAAATCAATACATGCTGATCCTTCAAATTCAACATCCACTGGAAACTCATCAAAGACATTACAAAACCTTTTATAAAACAAATACACTGATTCATCCTTCCTTTCTCCTATCAGTGTTCTTAAAAATATTTCTGGAAATATTGTTGATAGCAGTCAAAATAGTAATATTTTATGGTCTTTTCTTGCTACTATATTGATTTGGCACCTCTGGAAATTAAGGAATAATGATGTGTTTTGCGGTAAAGGGAGATACCTTAATGAGTCTCTCAAGAGACTCATCTTCTTTGACATCTCCTCACAAGTCATTGTAGTCTTGAAGATGAAAGAAAAAGTGTTCATAGACATGCTGAAGAAAAGAAACTGTCACATCCTTAACAGAGATGACAAGGGTAGCAACTCAAACCCAGGGGATGATAATGTGTTCCAATTTACCCTTGCAGATTGCAAAAAAATATGAAAGAGAAAAAAACAATTAAATAAGAAAGTAGACACCTAGGGATGAGATACAGTGGGGGAGATAGATATAATGCAGATTGTTGATCCAGAGGTTCCTATCGATCCAGTGAACATACATGTTGCTGCTGCAGAGGAGAGTGCATAGAATGAAACAGGAAAGAATGTGGTCTCTTCCCCTCTGTTTGAGACATACGACACATAAATTGCCAGAGGGGGCAAGTGATAACAAGGGATAGAAATGCCAGGAATACACTTACTACACTACCTTGGGAGGCATGGATGAGCAACTTGTACAATGGAATAACCCAAGATGGACATAGGCTGATTTGGACAGTGGGAGACATGCCTTGGATGACATGGATTAAAGAATATTAAGATGATTAGTAAAAAATACTATAAGTTTTTGTTTTGCCACATTTATTCCTAAACAATTTGATCATTTTTTGATACAGTCACTCTTGTAATACTGCTACTTTGTTATTGCTAGGTTGAAAAGATACTTGGTTATGTATTGAGATCAACTCTCTTATATTTAATAAAAAAAATGTTTGTAGATTGTTTTATTTTTAAATAATAATATGGTTTGATAAAATTGTTATATTTTTATAGGAAAACAAAAAATTATATTAAAAAGTCTCAATACATATTGCAATACGAATATTTTCAAATTGTTAGAGCCAAAAGAAAAACAAAGAAAAAAGAAGATCCACAATAGTTTCCAACAAACTCTATCCAAAGAAAGATCTAAAGAACCCATCAAATAACAATGTTTTGAAAATAAAGTGTTATCTGTTGGATGATATTAGAATTGGGTACTACTGATGCTGTTGACATTCATGTTTTGTCACTGATGTCAACATATGTTTCTATGGAGAGAACAAACTGGTTATTACTATTGTATGATGACTGACAGAAGTGTACAGATACTGTATGGATGAATCATAACGAGCGAAGAGGATGGTATGTAGAAGGATGTGTGATGATCTTATTTCTAAGGTAGCTTGGATTAATATTGCGTATTAGAGTTATTACAGTTGTTTTAATGAAGACTATTTTTTGGACTGTGACGGTGATGTTTGACAGAGCGAGTCTCTGTGTTTTAGGGATATCTTACAAGCGATGATGATTCAGGTTATGCAAGCTTAAGAGATGACTGAAGACATGTTGAGAAATGTTTTTTATTGATCAAAAGTCACGTAATTGTTGGTGACATCAGCTGAGGTGTGTATTTTGGAGGAGACCTATTTGGGGCCGACTTCAGAGATGTAGCGTGCATTATGGATTGCTAGCATGGATTGCGGATCTTGGATTATATATGATGTATTGTAATTGATGTTTACTTGTTCTAGGTATTGTTTGTATCTTAGCAAGGGGTTAAATAATTATTTATATATTGGGAAAGCTTAATTGGCCGACCTAATAAATTATTGTAATAGGGAATATATGAGAGATCTTTTCTTTTGAAAAGAAAGTGGGATGATGAGAAGGCAATTGAAAGACAAAGAAGTCTGGAAGTTGCGAAGATTGATTGGTTGCTGAATGTAGAGAAGAGTTTGTGACTATAGTACTTCATTGGAACTGACCAAGCAAAGACATTTGCTATCAGATAGTTCACTGGATTGTATATTTATTATATACACTTGTTCAGATTGTAAATCCTTGAGGATGGCTTTAACATTCTTTGGGTAGTGTGCCTGAGCAGTGAGCCCACTATTACTCTTGACTCCTAATAGGGTCTATCCTCTAATAGAGACTATGTACTATAATTATATAATAAGCTCCTAACAGGGCTAAATCTTTTAAAAAGGATACTATACTCTCAGTACATCATTTGTGGGTGCTAATTCTCACCAGAGTTTTACCTTTAAAAGGGTTTCCTCGACAAAAAAAATTGTGTTATTGTGTTATCATTTGAATTGAATTTTTGGTTTATAAAGGTAATGTTTAATAATCTATCTCACAACTAATTCATCCCCACTCTCAGTTGTGCTGGTGGAATTTTATTCCTAACAATTGGTATCAGAGGTGCTGGTCCTAAGAGAGAAAGCTTAATAGCTTGAGCTGATCCTGAAGATGACTTACTAGAGGAATGATAGTCTGAAATTTGATCCTGAAAACTTTGAGAGTTGGAAGAACAAGATGAGAACTCATTTGTTATGTTTAGGAATCGACTACTGGATGATCACAAAAATGAAAGAAAAGATAAAGACCGAGGATGAACCAGATAAAGCTAATGAATATGAAAAGAAGTTATTTTCATTGAACATGGTCACAACATAAGCATTGATCAACACACTTTCTGAACGCGAATTCACAGAAGTAAAAGACTTAGATTCTGCACATGAAATTTGGACAAGATTGGAAGCACTGTATGAAGGAGATAAGTTTAAAAAATAGGCTAAGCTACAAAAATGGAAGAAAAATATGGAATCATTGAAAATGAAAGATGGTGAGAACATTAGAGCATACACACATAGAGTTACTGAAGTGGTTACTGGCATCAGGAACTATGGAGGTACTTACACTGGGGAAGAAGTGATTGTGAATATTCTCAAATCTCTGACACCTGTATACAAAACTAAAGTACAAGATATAGAGGAGATTATACCTTTCACAGTGAACTTCAATAGAGAGATGTTGATTGGAAAGCTAACTACTTTTGAGGCCACATAACTGGGAGATTCTCTACCTAAAGTTGAGTCAACATTCAAGATTACTGTGCATAGAAACAAAAATCTGGAATTGTGAGCACCAGCAATAGTGACTTAAGAGAAGAACTTGGAGACTATGCTGATGAATGGGAACATATACAAGAAGAAGAAAGAAAGCTAGATGAAGTGGTAGCCCTGATCGGTAGAAGAGAAAAGAGAGGTAAGGGTAAATTTGAAGGCAAGTTACCTTTGAAATGTTTTTCATACAACAAGATAGGTCATTTTACATCTCGATGTCCTACAAGGGTTCCAAAACATAAACATAAGTTTTAAAAATCAAAGTATCCAAAAGACAAAGAATATTATTATGCTAGTGAAGGTGTTTCTGATGATGAAGTTGTTGACTATGATAAGATTGGATTTATTTCTATTAAGGATGATGAACCTATACATGAAGAAAAAGATTTAGTATCTCATGTTGAAAATAAATCTGAATGGGTTATAGATAGTGGTTTTTCACATCATATGACTTGAGATAAAAACAAGTTTGCTAGTCTGAAAGGATATAATGGTGGTGTTGTTAGATTTGGTGACAATACTCCTAAGCTTATCATTGGAGTTGGATCTATTTCTATAGATGGAAAAACTAATACTAACAATGCACTGCTTGTTGCTGGACTTAAGCATAATTTATTGAGTGTTGGACAACTAGTCAACAAAGGTTATCAATTGAAATTTACTGATGGGAAATGTTCTATCAAAAGTAAATCAGGAGACTTGATCACATCTGGTACTAAATCTAGAGGTAATGTATTTGAATTGAATACATCTGAGGGTTCTTGTTTTATTGCGAAGTTTGATGACAGTTGGCTATGACATATAAGATTTTGTCATGTTAACTTTGATAATATTGTGAAGGCAAGTATGACTAATTCAGTAAGAGATCTACCTAATATTGTGAAACCATCTAACAATATGTGTAGAGAGTGTGGTATAGGGATGTTTGATGCTAGAAGTGGTGAAGAAATCTTCCTTGGTTATTCTACTAAGAGAAAATCCTATAAATGTTTCAATCTGAGAATGAGGAAGTTGATTGAAAGCGTTAATGTCAAGATAGATGAAAAGTTTCAGATTCAGGAAAGAATGTATGACTGTGGTTAGATTGCAAAGATAAAAGAGGTCACTGCTGATCCTGCAGAACCTTTGGAGATTGATGATGAATCAATTGAGCTTACTGAAACTCCTAAGACTCCGAGGTATGTTAAGATGAACCATCCTGAAAATCAAATCATTGGTAATGCAAGTAAAGGAATGATGAAAGATCAAAAGTAAGGAATGAAATTTTTTTGATTTCTCAAGTTGAACCAAAAACTACTGATGAAGCATGCAGAGATGAATCTTGGACTAAAGCTATGCAGGAATAAATAGAACAGATAAAGAAAAACAACACTTGGGAATTGGTTCCAAGACCTAAAAACCAAAAATGTGATAGGAACTAAATGGGCTTTCAGAAACAAAATGGATGAGGAAGGAATAGTGGTAAGAAATAAGTCTAGCCTGGTTTGTAAAGGCTACTCACAATAAGAGGGCATAGAATTTGAAGAAACATTTTCTCCTATTGCTACGTTGGAAGCTGTGAGATTATTTCTTGCTTATGATACACATAAAGACTTTAAAGTATATCAGATGGATGTGAAATCTGCAATCTTGAATGGAGATTTGGAAGAAAAAGTATACATAGAGAAACCTAATGGATTTCCTTTGACCGAAGATGAAGACATGGTTTGTAAGTTGAAGAAAACATTGTATGGACTGAAACAAGCACTGAGAGCATGGTATGCAAGACTAGATAGGTATCTACTTCATCTTGGTTTCAGAAAAGGTAATGCAGATAATAATTTATACTTAAGAATTAGTGAAGATGGAATCCTAATCATAGAGGTTTTTGTTGATGATATCATTTTTGGAGGCAATGATAAAATGAGTAAAATTTTCTCTAAAGAAATAGAAAATGAATTTGAAATGTCAATGATTGGTGAGATGAAATTTTTTTTTGGTTTGCAAATCAATCAAAATAAGAATGGTATTTTTATATCTCAGACAAAGTACCTTAAGGAAATGTTGAAGAAGTTTGGAATGGAAAATTGTAAACCTATTGGGACTGGTTATAAACTTACTAATAATGATGAAATTTAGAGTGTTTTTTAGATAAAGTATAGATCAATGATTGGAGGTCTACAATATCTAACTCACACCAGACCAGATATTTCTAATGTAGTTGGAATTGTGGCAAGATATCAAAAAGATTCTAAAGAGACACACCTTGCTACTGTGAAAAGAATTCTTACATACTTGAAAGGAACAATAGAGTATGGATTATTGTATGAAAAATCAGATGACTTTATTTTACATGTTTATACTGATGCTGATTGGGAAGGTAGTGTGGATGATAGAAAGAGTACAAGTGGTGGAGCATTTTTCCTTGGAAAAGGCTAGTTTCATGGTTAAGTAAGAAGCAGGACTGTATTGCTTAGTCTACTGTTGAATCTGAGTATGTTGTTGCTTCTATAAATTGAACACAATTTGTTTGGATGAAACAAATGTTGAAAGACATTAGAATAATTTTTGAAGAGCCCGAGGCTATCCATTGTGGTAACACTAGCACAGTGAATATGACGAAGAATCCTATAATGCATTCAAAGAATAAACATATTTCTATTAAGTATCATTTCTTGAGAGACAAGGTAGCAGAGAAAGAGATCAAACTAGAGTATGTTAGCACAAATGAACAAATAACAGATATATTTACAAAACCTTTTCCAGAAGATGCTTTTGAGTATCTCATAAGCATGCTTGGAGTGAGCCCCTCCCTATGGTAATTAATTGATGCAGACATGCATCAGTCTAGTGGCTTTCTAACCTATATCATTTTCTGGACTAAATGTATGGATCTACTTCTCAGGGGGAGTGATAGCAGGAACACTATAGAGCACATTTGGGTGATTTTGCACCTGGCTACTAGACATGAATATTTGAAAAAGCTAACCCTTGTAGAAGAATAAAGAAGATTTATGGCACCCTTTTCCATTGTTTTCAAAGGGAGAGAGATTCTATGTGAAAATACCTACCGATTTAGGGAGAATTGTGTTGAGGATATTGAGAAGATTGTATTGAGAGAGATTACTTTTGGGTTGATGGATTTTCCCATATGTTTCCATCAAATCCAAAGGGGGAGATTGTTGCATGATATTATAATTCAATACTACTGATGTTGTTGGCATTTATGTTTTGTCACTGATATCAACATATGTTTATATAGAGAGAACAGACTGGTTATTACTATTGTATGATGATTGATAGAAGTGTATGGATACTATACAGATGAATCAGAACAAGAAAAGAGGATGATATGTATAAGGATGTGTGATGATCTTATTTCTAAGCTCACTTAAATTAGTATTGCGTATTGGAGTTGTTACAATTGTTTTAGTGAAGACTGGTTTCAGGACTGTGACAGTGGTGTTTGATAGAGCGAGTCTCTGTGTTTTGGGGATATATTATAAGCGATGATAATTTAGGTTATGCGATCTTAAGAGATGACAGAAGACTATTGGGATAATAGTATTGTGTGTACTGAGAGGGGAGTGGTGGATCAGTACCCTTAAAAAATTTCAATCAAATCTTTGTAACCAAATGTTCTAATATAACCGACTAAGTAGATAACCTTTCACCAAACATGTAATGTCATTACTGAAATGTAAATGCATGTAAAGTAAACAATACACATACATGAAAATAAATGCACATGACACTAGTATTTTGGTATCACAAAAAACCCCTGTTAGAAGGTAAAAGTTGTGGTGGGGATGAGACTCAGAAAACTTCACTACTACAGTAAATAAAGTATCATGTTAAAGCTTACAAAGATTGATCACTTATGATGATATTACCCTGTTAGGAGTAACAATGAAATCAATTAGATCTACCTCGTGTGAGGATTTAGCAACATAAAGTATGTGTGGACTTTGTTAAGAGATTTTTACAAAGACGATTAAGTTTACTCTGTTAGGAGATTTTGGGGTCTATTACAATTGTTAGAGAGTAACATGATTGTGATCTAAACAAATACAATCTCTATATTGTGAATACAGATCCTTTAAGTGCATATAAAATGTATCACCTTACTGTGAATGATAATACCTTCTACTCTGCTCGGTAGCCTTGCCTTTGTTCTGAAAAATGATTATTGTATCGTAGTCCTTGTCCTAAAACCCTTTTCTGATCTCTGATGTCCATAGTGTGGTGGCTACTTGATCATTACTTGATCCACACACATTAAAAATGGCATCTTTACATTATATATATCAAACCTTATGACCTAATTAGGGTTTTATAATGTCTTACAAGACCTAAGATCAACGGTGTACAAAATTTACCTTGATCATCTAAACATAGGAGATATAAACAATTAATGTTGTGAATCTATAATTAATGTTCTCCCCGATCATTGTAAACCGTTATCTAAGTCAGAAAAAAGTTGTTAACTAGATTGATGTGCCATAAAAAACTTTTATGTGACCGCTGGTCTGCTTGATAAATACTGTCTCTCGGTGTTCGGTGTTGTTTGTGTCTCTCAGTGTAGAATATATGCTCGGTGTATACTGCTACTCAGTAACGTCTTTCTACTCGGTGATCATTGCACTTGGTTAACTATGTGCTTGATCAGTGCACTCAATAAACTCTATACTTTGATGATCATACTGACTTGTCTATTTGTGACTCTATTAGCGACTGTCCATTTATGTGCTTGAATACTAATGATAACCTTCAAATCTTATTTGGAGTAATATTCTCCCCATTTGGCATTAGTATCAAAAACTTATATATGTAGATGTACACACACAACAACTTATACATAATTACTATACATAGTGACTCCCCCTTTGTATATGCTCAGTATATGTATATGACTCCCCCTGATTATAGTTTCCCCCTTTACTATACATATATTTCCCCCTTTTCTGAATATAATGAGAAAAGAATAGAACTTACAATTTGTCAAAAATGTTAGGATGGGCCTTCTGCAAATTTTCCATCAACTTTTCCCATTCCTCCTTTAGGTGTTCAAGGGTCAAAAGATCAAGATTTATTTGAGCATGCATATCATATATCCTCTCTGTAACTGATAGCTCCAGGGTGGCAATCAAGTTCTTTGCCAAGGTCACATGTTTCTGCATCATAACTAAATGTGGTAGTAATGTTGCATGTAGCTCGGTTACCTGTTCTCTGATCTTGTCCTCTTCTTTCTTCAAATATAGTCTCAACCGCTGGTTTTATAGAACCTTGGTGTAATGCATTTGCAATGCATGTTGCTTGGTTGATAGAATACTAGCATTATCTTTTAGATCTTGATCTAGTTTCTTCATCTTTTCACTAATCTCTGTAGTGAAGTGATCTAAAGTACATAACTTCTGTAAATTTGTAATGGCTTAAGTAATAACATTTTCTAATCCATTTACAACTTTTGACAGAGTTACCTTGTTTACTGCCACTGCTTGGCTTATTTTCTCAGTAACCTTATACTGAATCTTCTTTTCTGAGCGTTCCTCTAACTTCTCCTCGGCATCAATGTCTGGATTGTTTATTGCCTCGGTGAGCAGTGCAAGTTTATCAAGGATGGGGGCTTCTTCATCAATGTTCACATCTAGAACAACTTGCATTAGAATCTCCTTAGTGGTCTCTAGCACCTGTGCACTTTTATGCTCTTGCCTTAGCTTATCCTGTGCTTCTTTTTGGGTGTGAATTTTGTATGCACCCTAAAATGGTCGCCTAGACTTTGGGCCCCCATTTATCATTTTATCAAATTTTTGAATCAATGGTTTGGAACATTTTAATTCAAATCAATTTCCTTGATCAAATTGTAATTAATTCAATTATTTCAATATTTCCTAAGGTTTGTTCATTTTTATTTAATTAAAAGATTTAATCTCCCTTTTAATTAAATTCCTCTTATTTAATTAAGTTCAATTCCCCCCATTTAATTAAATAAAATTCTTCTAATTTATTTAATTGAAAGAAAACCCCTCTTTTAATTAAATAAATAAAAATCCCCACTTAAAGCACTTTAATTGATGAAAAAGGCAATAAAT
>MU225967.1:233673-244077 GCA_018584345.1 Thuja plicata | reverse complement strand
TTGTTATCATATAGAGTAGATCTCATTTTCATGCATTTGAATCTCTCGTTTCATGGTGTACTTGCATAGGCACTAACTAGGTCAATCTGAGGGCCTCCATTTCACACCTTTGCACTCCATGACTAGAAAGCTATGGATCAATATTTGAGGCCTCATTCTTAAGAAACTTTTGATGGAATGATTCATAAAAGTGTGTCAACATTTGTGCACACAGATTTTACCATACCTCGTCAAAGCATCAGGGTCAAGTGTCCATGGATCAAAATCAGGAATGTCAATGAATTCGTCAAGTGTCATGGGACCCTTGCTTCCTTTCTTCTTTTTCTTCTTCTTCTCCTTTGTGCTCGACAAAGGAGAGAGAGTTAGAGCCAATTGAGCCTTTTTCTTAGTTTCTTGCTTTGGGGGTGCACTCGGTGTGATGCCTTGTGAAGGTGCCTCGGTAGATGACTTGGTGTCAGTAGTAGAGGTGTCTACTTTTGTTGTATTTGTGATACCTTCACCTTTGTTTGCAAAATCAACGGTATCTTGAGGTGCATCACCTTGTGTTGTTCCATCACTATTCTCAGTCTCTTTAGCGTGTGTATCACCCTTGTCTTCAGTTGTGTTTGTTACCTGCTCGGGTGTCTTCTGTTGTGCTTCACTCTCAATCTCAATAGCTTGTACCAAAATAGGCAACTAGCCTGGTACCATTGCTCAGGTGACCTTTGTTGTGTCTTGATCATCTATGGTCTTGGTAGCTCTGATTATCTCATCTTCTTTTGCCTTGTCATCAGGATCACCTTTAGTTATATCAATTATCATGATCTTTGGATGACCTAAATTTGTCAACAGTTCAAGAATATCATCCAGTAAATTGTCAACATTAACATCTTCAACATTAACGGGTTCTATGCTCGAGCGATGTCCCTCGATATCCACTGTAGATGCAATGTATGTTGCTTCCTCAGTGTCCTTGGTTTCATCAAGTGGAGTGAGCAGATCTTTCCAAATCCTAGTGCTCTCTTCATCTAGTTCCTTCATATTTCCTTAGAGAATGTTCAATGTTCGTACTTTCTTGGAAAATTTCTTGGCATACTTTTGCATAATATCTTCAATCTGTTCTACTGTACATTCAACCTTTAGTAGAGTGAGATTTTCCTCTCTCATATGTTTCTTAGTGTTGAGTGCATACTTCCATTTGGCTGATATCTTATCATACAATTCTTGTAGAATGTAAGTATAAAATTCAATAGGGAATCATTTGAAATTGATCATCATACCTATGACAACTTCTTCAAGTTTATCTTTTTTCTCGGTAGTCAGTTCTGCATAAGTGTGTAGCTTGGGATGTGCTAACCGCCTAGTTGTCCTGATTGCTTCAACAACTTCATTAATAGTCTTCAGTGCTTTATTTACCACAACCTTAAATTGTTCATTGTTTTCATCAAAATCATCCTTGTCGTCCTTATTCCTTATGTATTTATTTCTTTGTCTCAATGTTGGATTCTCAGTAGTGCCTTTCTGTTTCCTTGTTTGATATGTGGATTTCGGTGAGGGCCTTGTTATATTTGCAACTCTTTTCTTTAAAGGTGGTGAATCTGTTGTCACCGATTGTGATCTTGTCATTGATGGAGACTCAGTCTTTATAATTTTTCCCTTTTTGGCCTTGGGTGCCTCAACTTGTGCTTCATCGGACTTGGTGGCATCAACATCTTGTTCAGGCTCTTCATCTTTACTGACTGAGGTCTGCACTTCGGTATCATTACTAAATTTTGCAATTCTTCATTATTGATAGAAAATTTTCTTTTTAAGGTCTTGACTATCTTAGTCTTCTTCCTGCCCATATTTTCAACTTGTAGACCAATTGATATTTGATTCTTTGCTTCTTCATATGTGCCAAATCTCATGGCATATTTATCAACTGGTTCATTGAGTAACTTTTCAATAATAATAGAAGCAACGTCAATGTTGAGTTAATATTCCATTGGAGGTAGCTATGCTGTCCATGGTTGTGTTGCTTTGATAAGAGTAGTATCTGTGTCAACTATAAAATAGATTGCATCTTTGTATTTTTCTACCAACTGCACTGGGATTCATGTTCTCTTTTCCATCCTAGCTTTGGACTTAGCAAAATAATCATTCAATACTGGTTCAAAATTTGTGCCTAAACTTGTAATAAAATCACCGATTTGCAGTGTAATCGGTTGGTTTGTCTTCCATTTCACAATACCAATAGAGGGAAATAAATTATGAAGATAGAAGAATGTGCATAGAAGTAGTGAACCAAACTTACAAGTGTTCAACCGTGTTGATATGATAGTTCTCATGTTCTCTTCAAGTTGCCTCTGCAACAGCTCAGCGAGGTCCAATTGTAAACCTTTCTTTACAATTTTGTAGGCAATGTCAAAAACTCCACATGCTACGCTATTTGGTTTGCTCGACTGGAAAATCTTGTAGCCAATAACATAAGCACCAAATCTAAGTTCAGGATCACCGATTGAGTTGATCTTTAGACCTCTTTTGTCCTATTCGGCTCATGTAATCTTTTCTATCTCAGTTCTGGGCGAGTGCCTTAGGGATTTTGATTTGTCTGATGTGGGGTACCCGGTTACTGTGTGAATCACATCTTTACTTATCCTTTTTGGTTTGTCCAGCCAGAGCATCCCATCATGTACTCTACTCAAAACAATGCGGATCCATTTGGTTTGAAATACCTTCAGAAAGTTTAGGGCATTAGTCAATCCTTTGACCTCCAAATTTTTGTGATCATTCTTTAGTTTCCCATCTGTGAAAAGTGACTGGTAAGTTGACATGATCTCAAAATACCCAATTTCACCTATCTTACAGTGAATGTATGTGCGCACATCTTGAACCAACATAACCCTAGGCAAAATCAATGAAAATGCGCCTTTGTCATCGGGTTGGGCTGCAACCTACGGATGTATCTAATAGTTTGGCTCTGTGCAAGTGGAGTTCTTAACTAGAAATACCTTTTTCTCCTTCTCCATCTTTGCCTTCATAGTTTGAGATGAGGACGCCATTGATTTCTAATTTAGGGCTTCCATGAAAGTGTTTGAATGACTTGGTAAGTATAGAATGCGTAATGACTAACCTCTTAGTGGCTCGGAATATACTCAGAATCTCTGCAAAATCTATGAAATACTCTGTTGTAAATTTTCTCTCTATTTCTCTACTCTACTCTGTGATCAATGTGTGAACAAATGAGTTCACATCGATCGAATTTATACAAAAAAACTTTAGTTGGAGCAATAAATGCTCTCTACCAACCACTCGATAGACAAACATGATGCTCAGTTAACACTAACAATACTTCATCTCAGTGAGTGTTGCAAATGCTTGGTTGCCATAGAAAATTAGTTTTCTCTTACATATTCACCAACTGGCAGTACTAACATGGTACATATTAACTGACTCAACTATATCAAAGTAATCAAACATGTAATACCATAGTGCATCTTAATTTTTGCTAATTTGGCATTTGTACAATGAATATAGGAACCAATGTAAGATATATCTTTTTAAAACATAGTTCCATACCTGCTTGTATTTCCCAGGTGGAGATGGTGGAACCACCTAATCCATCAGATGAGGTGTCACCGACTGTTGTTCTTGGTCCCACATTATCATTTGATGCTTTCCTCCACATTTGATTTCTGATCCTCATGATTTCTTTAATTGTATTGCCATTTCCATAAGTATTTATTTGGTCGGCACAATCTCTGCTTAGGTGACTGATTTTTTGATAGTCTAAACATGTCATTCCAAAGTTTGACCAGTTCCTAGACTTAGTTCTCCATTGTCTCATACAATTTGCTACTATATGCCCATATTTACCACATATTGTACAACTACCCCAAGTGTTGTAATCAAAAGCATAAGCATTACCTTTCCTTCTCGGTTGATTTACCTTTTCTTTTCCTTTAGGCTTCCAAATTTGCTTTGTATTATTCATGCATGCTTGTGATGTATGACCATGCATGTTTCAATTTTGACAATATTTGTCCATGTATGGTTTCTTCTGTGGTTTGTTCAACTTGGATCTTGGTGCAGGAGTACCCTAAGGTTTTGGATAGATCTTTTATCATTTTTGGCTTGTAGGTTAGTTTGGCCAACCATCAATTAATAAGGACTATGTTATAAATTCCCAAGTGAGTCTAAGGTGTAACTAGGGTTAGTAGTGATTAGGGTTTAGTAGTTGTGGAGGTCAAGTTGCATCTAGGGGTCTATAACCTTAGAAGTCAATCAAAAGGTCAAAGGGTTGACCAAAACTCCAACATGGACTGGCATTGATGGTTTTGATGTTTTTGAGTGTTGTAAGGTCATATGATAAGTTTTAGGACCAAGTTGGGGCATTGGAAGTGATAAAATATCATTTTGACAAAAGATGTAAAAGTTGTCATGACAACTTTTGCAACTTTGCAAAGTTGTCATGACAACATTTCCTAATTTTTAGGAAAGGGCTTTAATGGTGCCAAAATCCTGACATGAGGGTTCAGATATGTGAGGATAAGGTATATAAGGTGGACAAAACCCTTATCCAAGAGTTAGTTGTCATTTTGTACGGACTGTGTGTGAGAAAGGAAGGATTTAGATTGTATTTTGATGACAGTGCTGAGCTCCAGTGGTTTAATGGATTGAAATTGCTTAATTAATGGATTGAGAACTTTTATTTTGGCACATAATTACTTATTGTGGCTTTGAATTGATCATTTTGTGTGACTGGTGAAGGCTGTATAAATTCTTTTGTTCTTACTGTTTCACTGTCTGGTTCTAAGGCAACTATGTAAATATGCCTCCCTCTTGAATTCCCGTGGTCAAACTCCTATGGCCTCTTGGATTCAAGTAGGGGACTCCGTTTAAATTATGTATATAGGTTGTGGATTCATTTTATGCAGGGGAAGCAATTCTAGCATCAAGCCCTAGGCGAGTGCAAGTGCATTCTGGTTAGGTGCTTGAATGGAACAGTAGCAAGGAAGCTTTCTCTGTGGATTGGTTGAATCAAATAAATGGTGGGGGAATGTAGAGAGGAGAGTACTTGTTAGTTTTATGCAAGGATAATTTTAGGGGAGTTTTGGAAGGAAATCAAAATGAACCAAGAATACATGTTCCCTAAAACCAATGAAAATAGGGGTTTCTTGGAAAACTAGTGTACGGACAAAGTGGGAACTTGAGACCTTGAAAATCCTAGAGTAGAGGGGAAAAAAAAAAGGAATATGTAATTATTTCCCAAGGGTGTTAAGGTATTTTAGGAGAAAATCCACTTTTTCAGTTAATAGGAGGGCTAATTAAGCGTAAAAGGCTACAAGGCCTTAAGAAACAGAAATCTTGAACCCGATTGAAACTAGGGTGAAAGATCCCAAAGACTGGACCTAGGGGAGTTGAAAGAGACCTAAAGAAGGTCAAGAATACTATCCCAAGGAAGGTAGGACATATGGGAGAATAGATGACCAAGATAAGCCATGGATGTGAAGTGTTATGGAGAAGGAACTAGTGTGAATTTGAACTTGTTGGAGAGCTCCTAGTGAGTTGGAGGATCAGATAGGAATCCTCTAGTTGGGGTGGTGATAGGAACCCTAATAATACCAAGAGAAGGTCTATTAGAGAGAAAGAAACCTCTAGGAGTGGGATCTCCCCATTAGATCTGCACTCATGTGCCTGATGTCCATGCTTATTACAACTGTAGCAAATACCATTAAATTTAGGAGGGTTTCTAGGAGTACCTTTTGCTTTGCTTCTGCAAGAATTTGATGTGTGGCCCGATTTTCCACAATGATGGAAAGATAGATTCTTAGGGTTCGTATTTGAGTACACATTGCTCTATTTAGCTTGATTTGATTAGTCTCCTTGCTCGGTATACCTTAATTCGGTGTTGTTGTTCAGTCTTCTTTGATAGTTCAAAAATTCATCCATTCTCTTAGTACTTTCTTCAAATATATTAATCCCTTCATTATGTTGTTGTAGAATCTTCAATTCATTTCTCAATTTTCATTCTCTTCTTTCAATACACCAATGTCTTCTATTTTCCTAGCAAGCTCAGTAATCACTCAATCTGCCTCATGAATCATAGCAACCACTTGATTGGTGATCTCAAAGTAATGTTCAGTAAGTCTCAATATCTCAGATTATTTTTCCTATAATTTTTCAATCATCTGTCTTCTGTCATCAACAACCATGTTTCTATCTTATTCAAATTTCTTTGCATTGTTCAAGACTTCAACCATTCTAACCATTTTTGTATCTTGACCTATCTGTAGTGCTTTCACTTGTTCAATAATTTGTTGATTTCTCTCAGATAGATTTGATAAGATTCCTTCAGATGCATCAGATATGCTACCAGATTCAGATCCAGATGTGTCAAATGGGTCATGAATCTCTTCTTCCTGATAATCAGTCTCATGACAATGAAGTTCCATGTCCTTTCTCTTAATCAACATCTCCCTGAGTTTCTCTTTAGCTTCCTTGTATTGTTCGACATAGATCTGTAACTGTAACTTATGATTTTCAATAGTTTTAATAAAGTGTATACCTTTCCATTGTAAGATCTTTTCTCTTTAGTTATTAAACTTTCCAAACAAGAGAACTAGATCTTATACCAATTGTTGGGATAATAGAAAGGTGTGTACTAAGAGGGGAGGGGTGATTCAGTACCCTTAAAAAATTTCAATCAAATCTTTGTAACCAAATGTTCTAATATAACCGATTGAGTAGATAACCTTTCACCAAACATGTAATGTCACTACTGAAATGTAAATGCATGTAAAGTAAACAATACACATACAGGAAAATAAATACACATGACACTAGTATTTTGGTATCACAGAAAACCCCTGTTAGAAGGTAAAAACTATGGTGGGGATGAGACCCACAAAACTTCAGTACTGCAGTAAATAAAGTAGCATGTTAAAGCTTACAAAGATTGATCAATTTTGATTATCTTACCCTTCTAGGAATAACAATGAGATCGATTAGATTTGATGACATTAAGTTTTTCCATTAGTATACTTAAAGGGAAAAACATGATAAAGTTCATCAGTATAAGCAAAGCCGACCGACAGCAAGCATACCCGACAAGAAGACAAGACTATCATGAAAATGCTAGGTATAGAATTTACAGACGATACAGTTTTTAGAACATCGCCAACAGAGCAGAAAGGGCATACCCGACGAACAGTTCAAGTAAGGAACATCGACGGAGAAGAAAACTGACAGACTGACAGAGCAGCCCAACCATCCAAACTGACAGTCAGTTACAGAACCCGCAAAAAGTGGATCTGACTTTACACATCAGATAAAGCAATGTAATTCTATTTATAGAGTTTTTACTTGTTTTAAATACTTACTTGAGGGTCAAGAAAGCATATTGTAAATATTTTAAAGCACCATAACAGATCTAAAACATATCTAACTAAAGATCAAGGTCAAGTTGTGAACCTTGGATCTAGAGTTAATTTGAAAAGCGTGAATCAAGAATAGAGCTAGAAACTAGTATAAATAGATGTTCCATCATTTGTAATTTGTGTGACTTATAATCATTTGAAAAATGATAGTAGCCATGGAGAGCATCTAAGCAGAAGAAGAGAATTCATGCAAAGTTCAAAAACATATCAAACTAGTTATCAAGAACACAGGAAGGCTACCGATGAGCAGAGACAAGGTATTACTCAATCACTCAAGGTGATTACATACATACATTGTAAGCTATACAAGATCTGTTATCAACAATTAGAGATTGCATTCACTATCAGATCAACAATGACTTAATAATATTGTAAAGGTTCGGCCATCAATTTTCTATTAGTTGAAGTATTTTTTCCCTAATTAGGTTAAGTAAAAAATACTTGTGAAAAGGGCTTAGGGTTTGAGATTCATTGCATGAGGGATTTTGTAGCTTCCTGTGGCGGTATTGAGTTGAGAGTTTCAGATTGTAATCACTGGATAATAATAAAGACATTGGACTCACTATTGGTGGACGTAGCCCAGGGATTGGGTGAGCCACGTTAAATTTTTGTGTTATAGTATTCTCTTCTATGTGTTAATATTTGCATTTTTTTGTTTATTATTCTAACAAAGTTTGTAGTTACTGAAGAAGGTGAAGAGGAAACAAAAGGTAAGGAGGAACAAACTGAAGGATAGCCACCTATTGGTGAAGAAGTGGAAAAGAATGACTCAGAGGGTATACAGTCAGATTCTCCACCTCCTCCTACACCCAAGAAACAAAGAACAACAGCTGCTTCAAGATCAAGAAGCCAGACTGCAAAGGAATCAACTCCTTCACCATTACATAAAGGAAAAGTGAGGATATATAAGAGAAAACCAACTCCTCAAAAATAAAAATAGACCAAAAGGAGGAAGATGACTAGAACTCGAGAAGATCTAGAAGACTCAGCTATGGATGAAGCTGATATAGAAATACAAAAGGAAAAAGAACCTTTAGTCCCTACAGCAATTGATAAAATATGTAAGAATATTTCAGAATCACAGTCTATTTTTGATCCTAACATTAGGAAATGGTTAAAATTCAGTACAGAGGATCAAAATAAGATTGAAGAAGCAATCATTGCTAAAATGTGCAAACATCATTATGTTCCACTACAATTCTTAGAATATGACGTTCCCAAAGAACTATTAGAGAGATTGTTAGCTAGATGGACATTTGCACTACATCAGGAAAAGGAAATAAGAGAAAGAGTACTTGTTACTCTTATGCCTTCTGATTCAAAGAAGGAAGAAATTACTGAGATAATGAAGAAGTATGAAAAGGAGATCTCACCAAAAATGAGAGCATATGAATTTCTCAAAGGGAAGCTAATTGATCTTGATCAAAATAGCATTAAGAAGTGGTGCAAGATACTAAAAAAGCCCACTAAGGAAGCTAGCCCAGAGAAGGAAGAAATCATCATTAAAGACATACAAGATGACTCATCTATGGAATTGGATAGAGAAGAGAGTGATCAAGTAGGCCCCAAACATACTAACACTGTAGATGAAGTGTGGCTAGACACTACTCTTGAAAACACTCAAAGTGAGGAGAGTCAAAATCCACCAAGTCCATTTCATATTGACTTGAGTAAAGAAGAAGAAGTTACCAAAGAATATTTGACAATAAAAGGTAACATAACTGATGATATCAATGATGAATCGTGGTTAGATAACATTATCAAGGAACATATATCAAGGGTAAGGGCTTGATTCGGAAAAAGCAAGGAGAATCTAACATGCCACATAATAGATATGTACATCAACCCTTTGGATTTCAGTCAGTTCCCTTTGAAAAAAAAAACATGCTCAAAATAGATAAGATAACCGAAAATGATGATCTCATGAGAATTTTTAGAGGGAAAATAGCAGTTCAACCGGCAAAGCCTTTTTTTGTTAACCCTAGGTTCCAAATAAAGGCAATAACAAATAATAAGGGAAAGGGTCAGAACAAACAGATCTACAACATGTCTGTAGCAGAGATGCAACGACACCAAAAGACGACATCGAATATCCAGTTCAACCCTCCTATAGTCTATGCATCTTCCACTTTAGAGATTGGTGAGACTTCTAAGCAAGCACCAAAAAAATAGTCAGCAACATATAAACAAACCCTCACAAATGTAGATCGGGGGCTGTTTGGAAATTACCATGCATGGGAAAAAGGGATAACTTTCTCTCATCCAGGATCCAATAGGAACTGGCATATACCCAAGCATAAAAGATTGAAAAAGGGCTATCATCAACAAAAGCAACCAATATTTGACATCTGTGAAGGCATGCCACCGGGATCTCCTATAATCTTACGGGATAGTCAGGAACTGGAAAAGGATGGGGAGGTCAATAGGACTAAGAAACATATATCTGCTAGGCCAACCTCTGAGCCCCAGTGGTCACCGGTTAGTAGACCACCCTTCAAACCAAAGCAATCCTTGCAAATCTGGCAGACCGTGCAGAATCAGTCCCAATCGAATCAGCATCAGAACTCTGGATACCAGACTACATCAACAATCATTTTTCCAGACCATTTTCTCCAAGACCAAATTCAAATCCTCCGAACCACAGCATTAACAGGTAAGTTCTCGAAACTAAACCTATCGATTGAAGACATGAAACTCTGGGCATGTGAAAATTGGGTAGGCTTATCAGATATTTTTTGGTTAGATTATAAGCTGGGATATTTTCTTGCAAAATTTGATTCTACGTCTTTGAGAAATGAAATCCATAAGAATAAAAGTTGGTTCTGTAAGGGGTTAGGCCTTTTTACTTCAATATGGACTCCCAATGTCACACTTGAGGAAAGGTCCCCAATATTCTTCCCAATTTGGGTTGCCTTACCAAACTTACCATTAGAATACAGAGACCTGGATATTATTGAAATCATAGCCAATAGACTAGGTATTTTTGCTAAACATGACCTAGTCCCTT
>MU225967.1:199122-215017 GCA_018584345.1 Thuja plicata | reverse complement strand
TATATATATATATATATATATATAATGTGAGATATAATATACTTAGATATATATCTAAAATAGTATTAGGAGAAATTAATATAATAATGATTCAGAGATATTGTGTGTGTGTGTGTAGTTACATAGTCAATTGTCATTATATTAATCTCATAATAATGAATAGTTCATGGGACATGTCTCTCCTAGTCTCATTCTCAATATAAATGAAAGAGAGATTGTTGCATTTAGAAAACACATGCAATATAGAGTGCTATTACATTTGCATCTATCCTAAAACTTAACAAAGACTCTCACTCAAGTATATTCCTATTTCAATTTCCTCTATAGCCCATTGAGTTCCATGATTCCTGACAGAGATGAATATTGAAGAATCTACTTAGCTAGAATCACCAACTACTATAAATATTATTTATTCCTCTCTCTATTCAACATAAAGACTATGATTAAGGAATCAATTTCGTAAATGGTCTCTTTTAACCCAATTCACAAGTCTTGAAGAGTCAAAAGAATAGTAAAACTTCTATATAGTTGTTAGAATTAATCCCTTACTAGTTAAGAAGAAAAAGTAAAGAAATCTATCTTCAACATAATTGACCCTTCAAGCTTGGTACTACCCATATTGTCATGGTAAGAGCCACTAAAATGATTCTCTAATACTCTAGCTAAAAATTTATTTTATTTATTTTATTTTAGAGAAGTAATATTTAATGGGAAATTGTTTTAATGATCTTGGTCATGCTTTTATTAAAAAAAATTGGACAAGTTTATCTTAATAAATTAAGGAATAAATTATTCTATTCATTTATTTATGAATTAGAAAAAATAATTTATTAGTATAATAAATTATTTTAATTATATAGAATTGTAAAAGGTTATTATTTAATATTATAACTTTACAAAAATGATGTGGATGCTCTAAAGAATCAATATATTTAATATTATTTTTTTATAGAGAATGTACATGTTGATCCCTAAGAGACTCACACCTAAATAAGGGCAGTCAGGAAGTTTCCCTGGAGAGACAAATTGTGCCCTATGAAACAACCTTCGATATTTTAGAAGCTGACTCTTCATAATGGGGATTTGTAGGAAATGAGAGAGAAACCTTTCACAAGAAAACTAAGGTAAGGTATGTGATTGACATAAAAAAGATTTTATGACATATTTATAAATGTGTAAGATGATATTCATAGAAATATGATCCTTCCCAATCAGACACTCAAACCCTCAAGGTCCAGACCTGATGTACTATAGACCCTTCATTGTTGAATAAGATAATAAAAAACACTAAGTCTACACAACATAGAATGTAATATTCAGATCTTAGTTGTGGAAAGCATCTAGAGGGGTCTGAATAAAGACATAGGCCTCCTAAGGGTTAGACAATCCTCTGCACCAAAAGACATGATGTGACAATATAGTTTCTGAATATAAATCAAACAAGAGGGACCAAGAATTGGCTCTTACTTCTAGACAAAAATAGCTTCTATAAGGATCAGATGAGAGAAAAATAACCCCCAAAGATAATCCTCTTGAGAAGTAAACTATAAATGATATAATTTATCTTATGTGTTAGATGCATTGTGAGGAGAAAAAAACATTCATGATCATAAGTTTATCAAAACAAAAAGAAAATAGATGTACCAACATAAGTAAACTGGATCAAATGTAAAGAAAATTAACACATAACACTTTTATTAATAAAAGAAGAAAGGACACATGAGCACCATCTCTGTATTTCATTGAGAGAAAAAATTTCCAAGGCTAGAGAATGATCCCGAAAATACAAATGCTATGGCATACATCTCAAACTGAAAAAACCATGGTACAAATAGGAACATCTTTCTACAAAATTAGAAATCGAAGGGTGGCTTCTAAAACTAGAATCTAAGTGGAAGCCCTTATAAAATGCAAGATTTTGGGTTTTATACATCCAACGCTCATGCCTTTTTGCATGAAATCTTGATTTGTTCATTAACTTTCTATCACAATTGTTGCCATGAAATTTTTTTGGCATGATTTTATTGTTATTGCATTGGCATGGGGGCCAAATGTGCCTTTTCTATTGACTACAAATAGAATGTGTGCCATTTGTATGCATGTGGTAATCATCTCAGAGTTTTTTTTGCAATCTCGCCATGATTTTCTTGTTCAACGACCAAAATATTTCTGACATCTATCAAAAAAGTTTATCCTTTGTGAATGTCTCAAGATGAGATATATTCCTCGAATATACTATCCTTGTGCCCCTCCTTGATATGAATGTAAACCTACCATGTGTTGCACCAGAGGACATTGGGGATGAGAAGTTAAAAGTAAAGGCACTAGAAGCTCCATCGTGCTGACAAGTTTCAGTGCAATAGACAAAGGCTTGTGTCTAGGACTTATTCTTTCAAATAAGTGTATGTGGGCACTTGACGTTGTAGGGACATTGTTGGCCATATAATGTTTTCAGGAACCAATTAGTGTATATAGAATCTAAATTTTTTGGTGAATCTTAGGTGATCTTTCCCTACTGATAAATAATCCTTGATCTCTGGGTGTGTAGATTGGCATCATTTCCATTGGGTAAAAATTTATTAGTAGCTCACTTTAGGTATCTCATATTGGGTTTCAATGGTGAGACACAAGTTTGAAAAGGATGGAGTCATCCTTTAGTGACATGGTTGTGCTGGGTATTTATTACAATCAAGATTTTAACATTAGGCACTTCATTTGGGATAAAAGAAAGAAACTTTGACCATAATTTTACAATGCAGGAAAGACATAAACCAAATTTAGGAAATGGGAACACCCTGCAAGGAACATGGAAGAATGAAGTGCTAAGGATGGCTAAGAAAAACAATATTATCCTTGTTAATCATCGAAGTGAACAATAGGGCATACCAAATAGAAACATGAAAGAAGAGACACTCGTAATCAAATAGTTAAGTAAATGCACATGCTTCAATGTCTTACAATATGAGATTATGAACGATAGTCATCAAAATATTGCCTTGGAATCAAAGAAATAGGTTAATATCATCATAAATAAAAATGGGATCATCCATAAGTTTTGTGTCTGTGTTGTGAGTTAATCTTCCCCCTTTATATGATAACTGGATAATTTCCTTTCACCTTCTAAGCTACGTAGGTGCAATTTTCTTCCAAGGTCGATAAGAAATAGCCTTGCTACCAATCAAGCATGCATAGCCTCAACAAAGATATCCCTTTGATTTCGCAAAGCATAGCTCTACTGCCAACTAGGTGTCCATAGCCTCGATAGAGTTGTTTACATAAGCTAGATTTGCATACTTTTTTCATTTAGATGTTTTCACTTTCTTTTCTTTTCTCTTTACCTTTTAGCATTGAATATTTTACAAATTTAACAATGAAGAACAATTTTCTCAGGTTGGAACCAAATTGGTAGCAAGAAAAGCCCCCCTTTTTTCACTTAACAAGAAATTGAAAATGCACCTTGTCAACTCACTCCAGGTAATTAATGTGAATTAGTGATAATATCTTACCAGATGATATCATTTATCATGAAATGACACATATTAACTCCAATTTCCTCAAAAATTAGAGTTAGTACATTGATATTATAAAAAATAATCTTACATTGTAAGTCAAGAAATAAATGCATTTAAATTTATGTAGAAGTTGAGGAGTATGAAATCTCTTTCAATCACACTACTAAGAAACCAAAATGAGCACACTAATCAAGAACAAGGACAACTATGGCTTTAGAAAGTGATCCTAGTACTTCAGGTTAGTCTGATATGACAATCTCCCCAAAATAGATTAAAGGCTCACGCATGTGGAATGACTTCAATTTCTATAAAATGGGGCATCATTGTCATAATATGGCATTCCTATTATAGTGATTTAAGTACTTTTCCTTAGGTGTAGTTTTTGAGTAGTATAAGTTTAGTAAACCATGGATATGCTAGTTGGACTCACCACCACTAAGTCCCAAAGATAAATTTGACAATAGTATATTGAGGATTTGATAGGTATTGATGATGACCTAGTTAATACTATAGTAAAATTATTATTGGACAAGGTTTTTCTTAATATCAATAATTTTTATCGTGTGAAAACTAACATTTTCTCAAGTTTTTTTGGGTCTTTACTAGATTTGGGTGAACCTAAGGAGGTTATTGATCAACTCACCCATAAATTAATTGGGAATGGTTATTGCGAGGGTTTAGAGGATGTCTTAAATATTGTACAATATTGGGTAGGGTTTCCATTGGCAATAGACTTAAGAACATTTTTGGTGAAGGTTATAGAGGTGTCATGGGTGCCCCTCATTTCTAATTTTCATGTCATGACACTTGAAGTACTCCAGTTTTATGCCAAGCACAGTGCTAGTTTCTTGAAGAAGTTCACTAACCCAAATGAAGACTTTGACTAGGGATGGTTGTATGAATTCTGGTTGTGGGTGATATTTGAGCATGGTTGAGACACTAAGAATAATGAGTCACAAGAGGATGAGGTATTTTCCTCAAGTGATGGGTCAAGGGATATAAGAGACAGTAAGGATGACTCTGCGGGAAATAACCCTAGCTCTGGTAGTATATAACCTGCATTCAAAATGAAACCATGGAATACATTCTCTTTTATAATTTTTATATGATAATATGTAAGAAATATGAAACATGAAATAAAATATTATATGTATGTTGTAAAAAGATACTACTTAATGAAAATGGATATATATTCTTGGTATGTTTATCTTGTGTTCAAATTTATTTTCTTTGTATCATATTTCTTCCCTTTTTAACACATGTTCTTTTTATGTGAAATTTGAAATACCTTTTCAAAATGAGAAAAGTTTGATATCATAGAAAGGGAATTTACTAGTGCATACATGATCAATAATAAGTTTAGAATTACTTGTCCCCAGAATTCTGCACACGTACAATGTACCTTATCTCAACCTCTGGCATGTTTGATCTTAACAAATAACAAGTTGATTAATATAGGGTCATTAAAAAAATTTATCATCGTGGATGATTTTTTCTGTTGTGTAATGACATCGATAGGGTAGAGGCCATATATATTTGATAGCCTTTTGAAAACCAAAGAAGAATGTGCATGACACACTTAGGTAAATTGACTATACATGAAACCATTGACAGATCATAGTCGACACACTATAGTGCCTTCTTGGAGATTAAACCCTACCTACCTAAGCTAACAATTAACATAATGAAATTATAAAGATCCATTTAAAGGATTTCAAAAATAGCTTCCCTTACAACATAAATTTTTATATCTCATATACGTTTTCCCTTTTACATTTCCCTGATGAAACTAGGCAAATAGGGATTTACAATTGGGGACATATGACACATCAGATAACACAACATATATGCATGTGTTATGATAAGTTTCAAATAGAACATGTGTCAATGTGTTAACATTTAATAAAATTCCCTCACACTCTGATGTGAGTATGATAGAAAGTAGTTGGTGAGTTGTAGACTCAGATAAATACTTGATTGAACACCCACAGATATGTAAAAATTATTTTGTTGTAGGGATGACATATTCTATTTGTAGAGTGTTGTCAGGTGTTTCTCGATCTCTAACTTCAAGAAATTTGGGAAGTTCCTGTAGGACATTTAGAGATTCATTGTCAAGTGATGTACAAAAAATCTCAAGTTCATCCCAAAAAAGCATGTCCTCTTCTTCCATTTCTATATGGCTTGATACCGCAAGTAATTTCTCCACCTTTCTATCATCCTAACTGATTTATTCTTCAATATCATTCATGCGAGATGACTCTAGTTCAGTCTTGTTGGTTAACATACTGGTCTTTTGTAATATTTTAATCTAAACTCGAATTCCCTTGATGTCAATCAATCAATAAATAGTTGAGTGAACTAGTGACAGTTACTCTCTGAATTTAGAAGGTACAACTCCCTTATATGAGTTTTTAAAAATGTACTAATCAAATAAGTATTCTTTTAACTAGAAAGAAGGAAGGCTCTAAAAATCACCCATCACCATGGAATGATTGTGAAATACAACTAAGAAAATCATTTATCAAAGGTTCAATATATATACAGGAAATTAATTTCCACCACTGATATCCCCACACAAAGATGAAAACACAATTTTGGTTCTAACTTTAAAGATGGATTTACTCTACTAACAAAAATAATTAAATTTATATCAAATGAATAGTATCACAAAGAATACAACAACATATCGAGAAAAAAAATTCTAATTCAATAAGAATCATTCGTCAGTAACATTCATCAATCACCATTCAACAAAGAAAGGAAAATTTATGTCATGAAGAACAATACTCTCAAAATTTGAGTCTCACTCAATTATCAAATTAATGGAGAAATTCTGAAAAGAAAATGTCAATCCTTTGCATTGTCATTCACTTCAATATATATAGTCTTTTCCACTTCCCAAAGAAACTGTTCACCTCTAGTTTAACTGGTGACCTTTTTATAAATACAAAATAAAATTAAGGTTTTTAAATACATGATATTAAAACATAGGAGAATTTCTAAAAATAGAAAATATCAGGCACATGTCACAGTGCTTTTCTTTTGCCTTCCTTTGTAGGTGGTTCTTGAGTTTCTTGTTTCTCCTTGTATGCATGTAGGATAGTTACAACTACTATAATCTTATCATGTTTAGGAATGACTACATTTGTATTCTTAATAGAATAGTAGGCCAACTATTCCTTACTATATTTTTCTTTGGCATTGAAGTTTAGGTGGTGATTATTGTGCACCATGTCATGAGAGCATCAATTCTTTCCAACTTCTTATATTCATCCTTACAAAAAGTGAGGGTGTCATTGATAGCATTAATGCTATGCTGGTATTGCTTCTTCAAAATCATTGTGATGACAATTCTTGAACTATCCTTCTTTTGAAGTTCACCACCAAGGTCATTAAAATACTAAATTATCTACTCTATCATTTCCTTGGCTCCATTTAGGAGATTTTTCATATTTATTACACTTTTCTGTACATAGTCAAATTTGTAACCTAGACTGAACACATATTTTTGGAGGGCTTCAGGTGAGTGTATGATACCAAGGCCTATAGAAGTTGTAGTTCCCATGTCCATTATCTCCTTTACTTATTTCATAGACTACTTGTGTGTACATCCTTCCATTTTTATCACTCTAATCTCTGATACCACAACATTTATGGACAATACCAAAGCATAATAAGACTCACTCAACCTTTCATTGAAAGGTAGGCCTCTATTCTTGAAATCTTCAATCCATTCTTTAGTGCTTTTCCCAAATCTACTATCAATTTATAATTAAGAAATCAATTCCTTATTCTTATCTGAAGTGGGATCCAAAATGCCATCAAAATTTATCGACATTTGGGAAGACATGGGTGTCAAAAATAAATTTAGGCTCTTTGAGACTAGTTCCACCATGGAATTCTATTAATCCTTATCTAATTTTATTTTCTCAATCCTCTTCTTTACTCTCAATCCTCTTCTTTACCCTGTCATTTGAAAACTGCCATATATGTAGGATTGCATCTAAATCCGGGTCACCTGTATCAATCCTAGTAACATTAAAATATGAAGGGGTATTTATACTGGGATCCTTTGAACCTTGGGTTTATAAATTTCTAGAAATGTGTGGCACGCATTCTCATCCTCTATAAGACAGGTGGTAGTCTTTAATTTCTTGACCTTGGGAACTAAGGAACCTGTAACCACCCTAATTTGTTCTACTTAGACCAAAGACCCTATTTTCTCTAAGTGTGATCACACCCCTAATTATGTCAATAAAATTCTTCAATCAATTGGCATACTTCATTTAAATCAAATTTAATTTCCTAAAAATCAAAGTGATCTTATCACTAATTTACATTAATTGCCTTAGCCAATTAAATCAGATCAAAAGAATTAAATGCATGGCTAAGGTATTTAATTAAAAGGAATTAAATAAAACCTCCTAATTACAACTCCTCATTTGCAAAATGGAAAGTCAATCCATTAGCCAATGAGAGTTAAATCACTTGGATCACCTCACATGGATCACCAAGGATTCAATCTCCACCTCTCTTCACAACTCAATCTTGACCTCTCATTCCTCAAATTCTTCTATAAAAGGAATGAATTTTGAGCTTAATGGGCCCATAATCTTAAGAATTTGAAATTAATCTTATGCTTCTTTGATTTCTAACAATCTAAGTGCATTCTTAGTTCATATTTTCATAGTAATTAAATAATTTCTCATTTGGAGCACTTAAAAAGAACTTTGCATTACAATTTAGCTTGAATTCTTAAAATATTCCATTCTAAGCATGAATGTGTCACTGATTTATGCATAATCTAAGGGTAAATAATAGCATTTATCATACTCTTCTTAGATAGGGAGCAATATGTTGATTTTAGTGATGTATATGTTTTTTTACTTTGTTATTTCATGTTTATCTCACTAATGAAATGACATATTGAAGTGTTGTGTTGTAGCTTGCAGGTCCACAAAAAACACACACATTTCTGGTGCCCACTATGGGGAAAATCCTCAGATTTCTCCTCATTTCTAACTTCATTTTTGCTAATTTGTGTTCTCTATTTTCAAGTCCAGATTCGCATATAGTTGCCCAAAGCTCACATTCAGGAAAGATCACCGCATTCGGGAAATATCATCACATCCCAGATTTCTGTCATCGTATCCAGTGTATCCTAAATCCCATCTAGGGAAAGCCCGCATCAGGTAATTCCTGCATCACCTTTAGTGTAAAGGCTCGCATTCAGGAAAGATAATCGTATCCAAGAATTATAGGATCACATCTCATAAAGGCAGTCACATTTGGTTGGTTGAATTGCAAATTTATAAGTATAACCACTAATCTTCTAACCATGCATGTTTATGTGTTTTGAATAGCCTAACATTTTCTTGCAGGTTGCTTTCAGAGAATTTTTTGTGAAAAAGTTGGAAAGCAACTACTAATTGTGGGTCGCAGGTTGCCAAATCACTCAACTTGACTTTTATTTTGCTAAGCTTTCAAACTTAAGAACATTTTCCATCATTTGGTAAATTGACCAAAGGATTATGCTCTTTTCCTTCATGGAAAATCAGAAACTCAAAATTCAATTTGAAACTTGATGAGAATTTGATGGAAATGAACAAGCAAACAAATTGTCTAAAGTTGGAGAGTAATTGAACAAGCTATTCATTAAGATTGGGGAAATTGAACCAGTAAATCTTTCTAATTTTTGGATAGTAATTGAACAAGAAAATCACTAAATTTGTGGGAAAATGAACAAAGCAATTTTTCTAATTTTGGGAGAGTAATTGAACAAGCAAATCATCTTAAATTGGGGAAATTGAATAAGACAAAATTTGATTTTATATGCTTTGTTCTTTCTTACAATAGGAATTTAAAAGTCAATTTTAAACACATTACTTAGTCCAACTAGAGGATTTCTTCTTTTTCCCAAGTTGGAAGAATCAAAGACTCGTCATGGGGGATTGAGTTTTAAGTTATAAAGTTGAGGAAATGAACATGTTTGGTGTGCTTGTGGGACAAAAAGGCATGGAATAGGAGAGTATGCTCTTCTTCTTTTGACAAATCAGAAGTCTAGACTCCTAAGTCACCAATCTTTTGTCATTTGATTTCAAAACATTAGAGGGCATGCCAGTTGAGGAAACAATCTCTTGGGATGACCCAAGTGAGAACAGGTTTTATGCCAACCCTTCCAACTCACTATAATCAATATACTTCCTTGTAGGTCAAACCCTCGGAAGATGTAGTTGGTTTTTTTCTGGGAATTTTGACATCATTCCTTGAACATGCTTGAGTGTGTGCAAAGCGGAGCCGCTTGAATCTTTCTTGTGAGACTACACACATTTGAGAACTCATAGGGCTATATACCTCAATTTTGCATTGTGCAATTCTATGGGAGATTATTGTGAACGGATGCCCAAAATTAAACAAAATTTGTAGTCAAACTACCTGGTTTATCTCCGAATGGGTGATAATATTTGTGCAAGGCAAATAGTAATTGCCCCAATATACTTGTCATTCTGTGCCCTCACTTGCGTTTGGAGTAGGCTAATACGACATCATGACTGGAGCCATTGTGTGCTTGGTGATGGTCATATTCTAATTAACATGTGAGTGTGTACCTGAGTCTATGAGCAACGATTTTTACTCTATGCCTTGAATCTAGGGAATAGGGATGTGTTTGATCACCTTAACAAAGAAACATTGCTTGATGTGTCCAAAAGCTCATTAAAAAGATAATATCCTCAAAATAAGCAATAAATTTTAATCCCTGACATACATGTTGTTTAAAACTCTCAAAATAGTCTCAAAAAAACTCTGTTGTCAGAACAAATTTCACGTACTTCGAGACAAATTTGACAAAACTTAAAAAACCATCAAAGGCTCGCATATGGTCATTCCTAGGTCACATCTGGTTGCATTAGCTTGCATCTTGGGAACTTTCTCTCATTTGGTCATTCATGTCTTGCATGCAGGAAAGTTGCTCGCATACTAAATATCAAAGCTCACATCTAGTTTGCATCAGCTTGCATCTAGTAAATCATAGCTCACATTTAGGGAGTCACATCTGGGATAGTGGGTACTTGCACACATGTCACTTAGAGAAACTTAGTATTTTTGGATACCCTTTTGTCTCTTCAGTCTAGTCTTGTTGCTCTTGTTGGTATGCATGTCGTTATCTCATGATCTTCTTAGAATTCTACCTCACATGTCCTTTTGGATTCTCATAATTGGTCCCAAAATGTGTGTTCTTTTCACTTATCAAAACCTCTTGATTCCTAGCTCACTATCAAGGCATTCTAACCCTCTGACGTTGGAGTCATTCACTCAAAACAAACAAAAACACTCTTTTGCTACTTTGATACACTTACTTGCACAATTTAAAATCCTATTGACACTATTGGAAAACCTTTGACGAAGTTGAGACCCAGCTTTCGTGGTTAACACAAGACATAATCAATACCTTGCTGAAAAATCAGAGATACCTCCTAGATTACTCTAGTTTCAACAAGGAGGGACATCTTGCAATCCCTATTCGATCAAGACTCACTCGCAATGAAATCTCCTCATCAAGGATAGAGTGCAGATTTTGATGAATATGAACAAGACCATAACGAACGAGAAAGTAGTCACGAAGAAAAAATATGGGTCATCCTTTGTTTGACTCGAATAGTGATGAAGACGTATCCAAAGAAGAGTATAACAAGCTCAAACAAAGTAGAAAATTCCAAAGGACCTTGGAAAAGATTATTGGTGAAGACAAAGAGAAATATTTCCTACACTGAGCTTCTCTTCGGGTTAGACTTCCCAAAGACTATGATGTTGAGAGACTAAAGGAAAAGGAGTTACCAACACCTATTTTTATTCTCACTAATCAATTGACCTTAATGCAATCCAAACTTGCGATGCTCAAGCAAGAAAAGATCAAACCAACAAAAAAATACTCTTTGGAACACATATGTCCATTTCCTTTTGACAAGAGTATTAACATGGTTTTGTTTCCTCCTAACATGGCAAGACCCAAAGATGACAATTACATGGGATAAACTGATCTGCATGACCATGTTAGAGAATTTTGTGCTCTAAGCATAGAGTACATGCATGAACCTACTTATCTAATGAGGCTATTTCCGGGAAGTCTAGGCAGAAATTTTATGGAGCGGTTCTCCAAACTCACACCAAGTGTGCAATCTATGGAGGAGTTAATACAAATATTTGTAAACATACAACATAATGTAACCATGATGGATCTTTGTAACACAAAATGAAGAATGGGTGAATACTTTACACACTTTTTACAAAGGTGGAGGATAATTTTTTCACGGTTGTTAAGAGAAATACCCAAATCTAAAAAGATGGAAATCTTTATCAACAACTTGGTACCCGAAATGAACTATGCTTTGCAAATGAAAGATTCACCTAGTCTTGATAGAATGATCCAAAATTCTATCCATGATGAAGATGTTATGGTTAAGAAAAGACAAATCACACTCCAAAGTGATAATAAATCTAACAACTAAAAAAACAAACCTAAGTGGTGGAACAAGAAAAAGAATGTTGTTAGTGATGGAGCGGTAAAAGCATCCAATGCAAACACTAAACCAGTGGTGTTCAATCTAACGAACAGCTTACAAGTAAGCAAAGAAGCTAAGGTAACAACCATAATACCAAGAGAAAAACAAGAGTAAACCATGGACTTCTAGACCTGAAAGAACATTTACTCCATTGGGAGAACCTCTTTAGACAGTTTTAAAGAGACTTTTGGATAACAAAGTCCTCACCATACCAGATTCAAGACCATGGGAACCAGAAGTTAAACCAAGATGGTGGAATGACAATTCCTATTGTATCTTTAATAAGAAAAAATGACATAAGACTAATGACTATGTTAAGCTCAAACATGTTATACAAGACCTTATTGAGGGAGGCAAAATCAAAGTGGAAGTGTAGGATTTGAGAGATACAAATCCATAGAACCTTAATACACCTGCATGCAAATAACCTATTACAGGAGAGAAGCTGAAAGGAGGAAAAAGTAGAACTCAGAAAGAACTCAAAATGTGAGTGTAAAGGAAGAAAATTGGTTGTGTTGATTTGATTAGGGGTGTTATATTTCCTTAACCTTTACATTTAAATTGTAATTTGTATGGATGTGATATTGTAATTTGATTAAGAATATAGGGAGAAGGAAGATAAGATGTTCCTCTTTTATCCCCAAATACACAAATGAAAGATCCAAATTGATTAACCCTAAAGGAGGATCAATGCACAAATGAATCAACCATTTCGAAATGAGAGAAAGGAAGAAGATCTTAAATTCTATTTTATGATTAAGTAGATATGATAAATAACAGTAATTGAAAAGGATGAGAGGAAGTAGTAACCTTAAAGAATTTCATATCAAAGAATGATGTTTTCTGGGGTCTATACTCTGTTTCTGGAAAATCTGAAGTATGATCTAGAACTAGAATGCAGAGACGAACAAAACCCAGAAATTTTTTTCCGATCCAAAACCATCTTATGAAAAAGGTCAACCTTGACCCACTAATCTCACCGCTGACCCAATAATCTCCACCCTAACCTGCATAGGTCCGACAGAAAATATGTTCACGGATCATGATAGTTTGTTGAAAAGGGTATCCAAATCTGAGTTCAAATCTTCAATCCTGAACCTATACCTACAAGAAAAAGAGATTTGTTTGTTGGGGGGAGGGGTTTTCCTTAGTCAAACCCCGATTTAGGAATTAACCTTGAAATCAATAAAGTATAGAAAGCTAGCAAGTAGTAGAATTGAATCTAAGAATGAAACTATGATATTGAATAGATATGCAATTGTAATTCAAATGTAGACAAATATGTAAATATGAAAGCTTGGACTCAATAAAAACCATAAACCTCCATGATTGTATGCTTGAAATCCACCTTGAAGAGATGATGAAAAAGTCTTGAGGATACACAAAGGATCTTGAAGGAAGATCACACCATCATGATGGCTAGATCTAGGGTTTGAATGATAAATCTTGAATGCTTGAACTAAATCCCTTCTAAGGCTTGAGAGCTTGAATCCTTGATCTTCAATGGAGGGCTTGAATTCTCGAGAGGAAGACTTGAACACCTTGAAAGCTTGAAAACATGTAGAACAACAGATGCTTGAAATTTTTTCTTGATGATGCTTAGAATCTATCACTTCTTGTATCACTTAGTTGATGGTTGATCATGCTTAAAGAAAATGAGAGGAGAAAACTTCCTTTTATATGAAATTAGGGCACAATCTTCTAAGGAGGCCAACATAGGATAATTAAATTCCAATTAGACCAATTCCCTTAGAAGAGGACCTATATTAAATATAATTTAGGATTTGCCACTTCGGAACGCAAAATAGCCGACCCAAAAGCGGGAAAGATGAATTTTGATGACCTCCGGAAGCCGGCAAGCTTCCAAATTTGGAAGGGGGACCCAGGTCAAGGTCGAGGTCGACCCTAACCCAGGGGGTCAGAACCCGTGGAAAAAGTGCCAGGTGGGATAGAAGGTGCCCGGAGAGGCCCAATTAGGGTCCTAAACAGGCACAGAAGCAGGAGATGATGCAGAAAGGAGGGGATAGTATGATGTTGGTCAAAAACATCCCCTAAGGAGGGCTAAATGTTCTTAACATAGAAGTGCTTCCATTTTAAGATGATACATTAAGCCCCCACTTTAGCAGAAGTATGGAAATCGAACATGCTTTCAGTAAAGTTAGAAGAAAGACTCTAGGGAATCGCAACGAGGTAGAACATCACTAAGTCAAGGACATTAGTCCTTAGACCAAGGATTCTAACTCAACATACATGCATAAAATATATGAAAAATAAAGAGCAATCAATCATAGAAACATACATGACCACATAAGCAGGACAAGAGCAACACTAATAGATAACATAGCTTCATGATCTAATCCTACTAGCATGAAAGCAAAAGAGAGAGAAGGAAAAGTGGTTACCTCGCCTATTAAGATGGCCACCTTACTATGAATCACCAAGGAGGGAGAGCCCAACTAGTTCACCCATAAACTATGCTTGTAATTGTAATGCGTCTTCTGAGGGCTTTTGAAAATATCCATAGATCCACATTCTTGTATCACTATGGAATATAAAATGCGTGTCTTTTCAGGATTTAGCAACTTATGTGCGTTACCTTCCAAGGATTTAGAATATTGTAAAGTTTAAAAGGGTGCATATCTCTTCAGGATTTAGCAACTTATATGCATTACCTTCCGAGGATTTAGCAAAAATAAAAGTAAAAATGCGTGTCCCTTCAGGATTTAGCAACTTATGTGCGTTACCTTTCGAGGATGTAGAAAAAATAAAAGTAAAAATGCGTGTCCCTTCAAGATTTAGCAACTTATGTGCATTACCTTCCGAGGATTTAGCATGCTGCAAAATGTAAACTAATGTAAACTATAGTACAAGGGAGACCCTTTATATGCCCCCTCCTTATCGTGACTACCCACTGGGTGGGATAAGGAAGAGAAAAGAGGATACCTACTTCACAAGGTAAGGAGATATCCAACTTAACAACAATGTATACCATATTCTTAGCGAAGAGTCTTGACTCTTACATCCAAGAACATAGATAATCGTCAAATGGCTACGTCACTTATGGAAAAAGGATCCTCAAAAAGGGAAGAGATATTATCAACAAGACCCTCCACCATAGAGGAGTGCTTAGGATAAAATGTTATCATCTAAAGAAAAGAGGGACCAAAGACTCAGTCATCAAGCCCTCTGTAATCAAGAGGAAGCGGAATCTTTGGATGAAGGAATCAAACTCTAACTCAAAGAAAGAGAAAGAGTTTATCAAAAGCATAGTTTGAAAAATAAATAAGAGGTGATGACCTAGGACAATCACCTCTCATGTAAGAGGATGTCCATAGTCAAAAACATACATCATTATAAGGAAATAATTTTATATGATAAACAAATGCCACTAAGCTAAGGAAAGTGAATCCTTAGATAGAGAAAGAAGTAAAATACCTTGCCCCCCAGGTGTGAAGGCAAAGGGTATATCAAATTATATCAAGAGATTTCATAGAAAAGAGATATCTTTACAAAACAAATGTCCTAGAAAAGATGTCATGAATGATTTATTAGAATATAGAAAGAATAACCAATTAAACTCAAAACAAAATACATGCTAAGAGAAAAATGGATCCTAGAAGACTGGAATAAAATACCTCTTGCCCCCCAGTGAATAGACAAGAGAAGAAATGCAATCTAACTTGTCAAAGAACGAGGGGAATGCCCTATATCAAAATTATGAAGAAATTGTAATACTGCATGGGAATGAGATATAATTCCCAAAGCAGCTCTTTCTCTAACATATAGCTTGAAATGCACACAATCAGCAAGTAAATGTTT
>MU225967.1:178270-191353 GCA_018584345.1 Thuja plicata | reverse complement strand
TTACAATTTGATCAAGGAAATTGATTTGAATTGAAAATGTTTTAAAGCATTGATTCAGAAATTTGATAAAATGATAAAATAATAAATGGGGCCCAAAGTCTAGGCGACCATTTTAGGGTGCATACAATTTCATGTGTGCATTTTTTATTTTAGCTATTTTGGTTGCGGTGATTCTATGGATATATGACATTACATGTCTATTTGATATTTTATGATCCATTGGATAGTTGTGTGATATCTTGTGTTTATAGTAGATTTATGGTTATTTATATGCTATGATGTCATTATTTTTATGAATTTACTGACAATACATTTGTATGCACATGGATCATTTGTATGTTTTACATTTATGTTTTGTGTGTTTGATATGGTATGGGATGGAGTTGTAGTTTTACATTTATGTTTTGTGTGTTACTTTTTTAAATTTATCATTTATCAAGGTGCATATGTGGCATTTTAGAAGTTTTTGGAAAGTTCCTTATTTAATAAAATACTTTAAGCATTTATTAAATTACATCATGCATTTAATATTTGTATCAAGGTAGTTACACCTACCTTTTATCCAACGTTGCTTGTATTTGTAATGTCTTTGGTGGTGAGTGCCTATATAAGCAAGGCTTATACGAATTTGTAAGGAGCTATCTCTTCTTCAAGAAGTTGTAGTAATGATCTCATCTTGTAGAGGTTTTAATGATCTCATCTTGTTCTATGTTGTAATGATATCTTCTTGTAAGAGGTTGGAGTGATCTGATTTTGTAAGAAGGTGTAAGGATTTCATCCTTGAGCATTTGGAAGCATTATAAGCATCATCAAGTATTTTCAATCTATTCTTTGTGGAGCATTCCTATTCTATCTTTATTTATATGGTTTTTCAGTGGTATCAAAGAAAGAGATCTTGAGTGTGTAGATAGATTGCCGAATGTGAGGAAATCTACACCATGACCTTTGGTTGGATGATTTTTTTATGAGAGAATGTTGGTTTTCCTCCAATAGGTATTGAAGTTGGGTAGAAGGTGCACATAGTTCCTCCACTAAGAGAGAATGGGTAGAGGAAGTGACAAGTGTGTCTTCCATAAATATTTTTTTGGGTAGAGGATAGATGAATTGATGTATGAGCAAGTTACAAGAGAGCTACATAGAGAAGTTGTAGAGAAAAGGTTCCCAAGTTTGTAAATAGATCGCCGAACTAAGGTAGTTTGAAAAATAACTTGAGAGACTTGATAAGGAAATTTACGTTGAGGATTTTTGAGGCCTTGAGTGTGGAAAAGAGAAAGAGGGAAATGACTTTTGCGATGTCATATTTGGGAATAATGAACCTTGTTATGTGAAAGGTAAAGGTTGTATTTCTCTAATTGAAGGAATCAAATGTGATCATGCTTATTGGGTTGAAGGACTAAGGTGTAATCTACTAAGTGTGGCACAGCTAAATAACATTGGTTTCAAGTTAGAATTCATGAATGGTAAGGCCAAGCTCCTGGATGGTAAAGGAAACCTAGTTGGAACTGGAAAGCAAACAAAAGGTAATCTATTCTATCTTGATCTCAATGAAAGTTCATGTTTTATTGCACAAATAGAGGAAAGATGGTTATAGCATAAAACATTGTGTCATGTGAATTTTGATAATCTGGTCAACATAAGAAAGAACAAAAGAGTAAGAGGTATTCCTATTTTGAAGAAACCTAAATCGGCAATATGCAAACAATGTCAAATTGGGAAGATGGGTAAAACTAGTTTCAAAAGAAAGAATTACAATACTGAATAAGTCTTGGAGTTGGTGCATATTGATCTATGTGGACCAATTGGATCAAAAAGTTACACTAGAGAGAATTATTTCATTCTATTTGTTGATTATCGTTCCAGAATGTTGACTGTTATGTTTCTAAAAAAAAATCAGAGGCCTTTCAAAAGTTTAAGTGGTACCTTGCCAGAGTTGAGAAGGAAACAGGAAAGAAACTAAAGTGCCTAAGATCTGATAGAGGAGGTGAATTCATTTCTAATGAGTTTAATCAATTCTATAATAAAAGAGGAATCAAGAGACAAGTATATGCCCCTGTTACATCACAGAAAAATGGAATAGCAGAGAGAAGAAACAGATCTATTACAGATTGTGCAAGAACCTTGATGATTGAGAAGAATGTTGCAACCAAATACTGGAAGGAATCTATCAGCATTGTAGTTCACACCTTGAATAGAGTTCAACTAAAGAAAGGTACTAATCAGACACCCTTTTGAATTATGGTATGGCTATAAACCCAATGTTTGTTATTTAAAAGTATTTGGAAGTAAACGTTACATCTTGAAGGAAGCAAGAAATGGAGAATTTGATGTACAAGGTTATGAAGGTATATTCCTAGGATACTCTTGTAAAAGCAAAGCATATAAATGTTTGAATCTTGCTACTCATAAAGTCATAGAAAGTGTACATGTAAAGATTGATGAGTTTACAAAGAGAAGTGAATAATAGAGCAGTAAAGATCCTGAGGACTATAGGAACTTTGTGTATTATGAACCTGATACTATGCCTAAGACACAAGAAATGGTGATTGTATAGAAACAATGTCAACCACTAAATTCTTCAGCACAAAATTTGTTACAACCTGTGCAACCCAAGCTGCTAATAGAGGTAACCGAGTCACAGACAGAGGGAACCGAGCTACAGATAGAGGAAACAGAGTCTCGGTCAGAAGAGCGGAACAGAATGTTTGAGCATGGTGAACCAAGTAATGTAAGTCCAGAATAAAAAAGGAAGGAACATGTACTTGCCAAATATGTCAGAAGTCATCATGCACCTGAGAAAATAATTGGAGATCAGACAGAAGGAATAATTACAAGGAACAAACTTAAAGGTACATGTTTTCTTAGTGAAATTGAACCTAGATCCATTAAAGATGCTCTGAATGATGAAATTTGGATAGAAGCCATGAATGAAGAGATTGAGAAGATAGAAAAGAAAAAAACATGGACTTTTGTGCCTAGACCAAAAGACAAAAATGTAATTGGTACTAAGTGGGTTTTTAGAAACAGGTTGAATGAAAAAGGTGATGTTTCTAGTGAAGACACTATATTTTTCCATTAGTATATGCAAGGAAAAACATGATAAACACCATCAGTTTATACTACAGTGACAGATAGGGCACAACACTACCCGACGCCAAGGTTACCAATATTTCTAAGTACAAAGCATCCTGACGCAACACTATTCAGTGTTACTCGATGACAGAAAAGACAAAGGAACCCGACAAGCAACCAACAGTGCAACCCGATGAAACAGTCAAGAGTGGAACCCGATGATCAGCTCAAATAAGGAACATTGACAGACTTTCTGTTCACACCGACGATCAAGAACTGACAGTCAGTTACATCCCGCAAAAAGTGGATTTGACTTTCCACGTCAGATAAATCACTGAAGTTTTATATTTAGCTTCTTGATTTGTTTTAAATCCATTACGTGAGGGAAAAGAAATGTAATTATTTTTTTTTATCAGTTAAGTGATTTAAAACATGCAAACTAAAGGATCAAGGTCAAGTTGTATACCTTGGATCTAGAGTTAACATTGTAATGCATGATTCTAAAATAGGTCAAAGTACTTGTATAAATAGATGCTCAATCAATTGTGAACATGTTGTTTGATGATGATTGTAGCCACTGAGAGAATCTTAGGATCAGACAAGAGAATTCATGCAACAACATAGACAAAGATCAAATCAATTTTCAAGAATAGAACAAAGTCTACCGACAAACAGGAAAAGGTATTAATCAATCACTATAGCTGATATTCATATATTGTAAGCTTTAATGGATCTATAATCAGCAATTATAGATTGCATACAGTTAGGTCAAACATATTGTGCACATTCTAACAAGTGGGGTACACTTAAGAAATCCTTTCAAGGAAGGTGGACTTAACAGTCCTATTGTAAATCTCTTAACCGAGTGCACACTTAACAGTGTTGCTAAAGCTCTTAACAGAGTAGATCCTAACAGGTCTCCACATTAATACTCCTAACAGGGTAGAACATCAGAAGTGATCAAATTGTAAGCCTTAACCGGCTCCCTTCTATTCTGCAAATAGTGAAGTTTTGTGGGTGCCATACCCACCACAGTTTTTACTTCCTAACATGAGTTTTCTGTGATATCATATATTGTGTTATGTGTCTATTAATTTCATGAATGTTTCTATGAATTTTGTATACAATTAAGTTTATGAATTAATACTACTTGCATAAGAAAGAACATCAGATATGGTCAGTAATACAGTAAAGTTTGATTGCTAATGAAGAAAGGTGAAAAGTGTTAAAAGTTTTAGAGGTATTGATTCACCCCTCCCCTCTCAGTACTACTTCCCATTAATCCCAAAAATTGGTATCAGAGATGAGTCTCTTCTTGGAAAGCTTAAAGGCTTAAGAGAAAAGATCATAAAATGGAGAAGTACAAACTTGATAAAAATATTGAGAATAAAAAGCTTGAAATTCAGATGTTCTATGAACAATATAAAGAAGCTAGAATCAACATGAGACAGTTGCTGGATGAAAGAAAGTCTATGGCTTCTTGCTATAATGAGACAGATTATCATGAGGAAGGTATTCTAGATTTCCTTGAGTATTCAAGATCAAATACAAGCAAGGCATCAGATACATCAGAAGAAAGCATCATAAGCCTAACCGAAATCAATCTACATCTAGATGGACAAGTCAAATCTCTACAAATCTGTCATGAGACACATATGGTAAGAATGATTGATGTCATGAACAATGCAAGGAAAGCTAAACAAGAAAGAACACTAGCTATTGATGATAGAAGAAAGATCACAGAAAAGATACAAGAAAAGGTGTCTGAGATACAAAGACTTATAGAGCATCACCATGAGGTTACAAATCAGATTATTCTTATGAGTCAAGAAGCAAACAGAATGAATATGGAACTCATTGAAAGAAAACATATTATCGGTGAACTAAGAGAAGAGAATGATAAACTAAAGCATGAGGTTAGAATTCAAAAATAGCATAATGACATGATTAAGAGAGTTGAAGAGAGTACAAAAAGGATGGATGAATTCTTGAATGCACAAAAAGACCCAACACCAACACTGGACTAGGGTGCACTGAGCATGGAGAGTCATCAAATGAAGTTGATCCAAAAGATGCCTACACCAATCCTAGACCAAGGAAGCTGACATGAAATCACTGTGGAAAGCAAGGCCACACCTCAAATGTCTACAGGAGAAAAGAAAAAGGTATTCCTAAATCCACATTTACATTCATAGGACATTGTTATAGTTGCAGCAAGAAAGGACATAAAGCACATGAGTGTAAATCAAAGGTAAAAGAACCAAAGAAGGAAACCTATATGGACAAGTATTGTCCCACCTACAAAATGCATGGGCACACATCTCTTGAATGCAGGAAGAAGAAAATTGAAGCGTGGAAATCCAAAAATCAAGAAAATGCATATAAACCAAGCAGAGTCGATAATTCATATGTTTGGGACTACAATACATGGATAAATTGCACATGTGGTAGATATGGTCACATTGTTGCAAACTGCATGAGAACATGGACCAAAAGGTCTAGAGGCTGGACCAACCTAGGAATGGCATGTTTGAACTGTCATAAGGTTGGACATCTAAAGAAGGACTGTAGAGACCGAATAACAAAAACCACCACTTTTGCAAATGGTAACACCATTGAAGACATCAAGAAAATGAGAAAGCAAATGTGGAGGAAAGCTTCAACCATTGAGGAAGCTGGACCAAGCAATGCAATAGGTGACACCTCATCCCATAGATCTAGTGATATCGCCACCCCCACCTAAAGATGAACAAGTAAGTATGGAACTGCACTACACCAAGTCATATTTTGCATCAGTTCCATTATACAAATTGATAGATAGTCAAAATCTACATGAATAAAGATGCATATTATGTTACTTGTTACAATTATGAGAAAACAACCCCATCGGTAAACACATACTGAAAATCATTGGTGAACATAAAAGGATGAGTTGTTTACACTTGCCGATGATTTTTGGTCAACACATAAAAAGGCTAAGTCGCTAATGTAATCCAACACCCGTCGGTAAGGAAGAAAAGTTACAATGTTGTCTTGACACTACACCGAGATCCGTCGCTGAAAGCAACAATATTAATAGCCATCCCGAGCATCCTATCAACACCGAGAATGTTATTTGAGAGTCTTCCTGATGAACTCCGTCTTCATGAACCGATGAGTTGTTGAGCATTTATGACAGACTTAGGGCAAAAGTCTATAAATACTCCATGGAAGCACTTCATTTTTCACACGCAATTTGAGCAAATAGAGAAGAGAAAAAATAGAGCAGTTAGCAGAGCATCCTTGACTTGATCCAATGCACTCCAATCTATTCACTCACAAGTTACAAGGATTGAAGTAAGTATCGAGCGTACCGAAGAACTCTGTTATTAGTTTTTGAAAAGCCCTAAATTTGAAACACAATGGCAACCACTTCAAGAATAGTAAATTTGAAGAGTGATAAGAAGAATGTCATTAAGTTGATCAAAAATAGCACTTGTATGGAACCTAAATACAAGATATTATGAGAGATTGCATCGCAACCCAATGATTCTGGTGCATTTTCAAAAATTTCACCTAGGGTTTTGCCAATAGAAGACGTAAGGTCCTATATTCACTGTAAGATCGTTGGGATAGGTGATCTGGAGATAGACCAAGCTTACAAGAAGTTGTGTGATGAATAAGGGAACCTAAAGGAAGAACACAAGCACTTACAAGTAAAAGGGATAAAAAATGCCATATATTTCCTGAGGGTTTTCAAAACCAACTGGATTAGGTTGGTACTAAGCCGAATGCACGACCAGAAGTTATGGTTGGATGAACCCAAGTAGATTACAAAGGATGTGTTACATGTTGTAATAGGTTACCCCATTATCGACAAACAAAAATACACAAGCATCCCTCTCGACCAGAAGTTGAAAAACTCACCAATGTTGTATGGGATAACAAAGGACTTAAGGTGAACACCATCACCGATGAGGAACTGAGGTTCGGTGCATGTGTGATAGGTTACAAAATATTTCAAGCGAGCAGGTTAAATAACATAGCATCAACAGCAGTGAGCACAGCTTACAAGATTGTCACAAAAGGAATACAGATGGATCTATGTGAGATCCTGATGAAGCAACTTGATGAAAATATGACAACAATCAGGTCTGCCAAGACAAACACATGTAAGTTTGGCTCACTTATAATGTCTATATTCTTTTATTTTCAAGAATACTTTCCTTCAATTGGAAAAGTGAAATGGGACACCACCAAGCCAGTCACATTGCAGATAAGTGACCTTATCAAGTCACTAGGTGACATTTTTTATTCATTGATGACTGAATACTTCCTTGACTTCAAGGAAAATATGATGGACAGAGTGAGGATCCCTGAATAGTTGATTGAAAACTATAGGGATGAAATATGTTTTATGGTGGATTCATATTTCACTCACATTAAACTAGTTGTACCAAGAACAGCCTGGTTACCTCCTCTTGACTATGAGATTAACATAGATCAAGCAACAAATGCAATTGATGCATTGATGAATGAACCACTTGACAGTAAACAACCAATATTTGGAACATATGAAGAGGAAAAGTCTAAGATAAAAATTGGCCTAGTCATCAAGAAGACTGTCAAAAAGAAAAACAAGATGGTGAAAAATCTTGAGAAGATGCTTTCGGTAAATGAGGAGGAGAAAGAACAAATAGAGGAAACCAAGGAATAGGGTGCCATCGGTGAAGAGAAAGATGGGAAAGAATCAGATTCTGAGGCTACAGAATCTGATGTACCTCCACCTCCAACCAAGAAACCAAGTACCACGACAGCTCAAAGGACAAGGAGCAAGCCTACAAAGAAAGATACAACACCTCTTAAGAAAGGTCAAGTGAGGACCTACAAGAGGGAGCAGAAAACAGAGAAGCAAACACCTACCAAAAGGAGGAGAAAAATGGTCAGGACCAAGGCTGACATTGAAGATTCCAAACAGGATGAGCTTGAGGTAGAAAAGAAAATTTTAACCCCTACAACCATTGATGAAACTGTTGATTCAATTGCTACAACACCATGACCCATAGAAAGATCAGACAATGGGTAAATCTGGAGCCTGAGGATAAAAATAAAATAGAAGATGCAATAATCAGGGCTATGGTAAACTTCAAATATGTACCAATTGAGTTTGGTAACAAATTACCCAAACCACTGAGTGAGAGAATATCAGCATGATGGTCTTAAAATTTGAACTTTGAAAAGGAAGCAAGGGAGAGGATACTTGTAAGACTCATGCCTCCCGAATCCAAAATGGAAGAGATCAAAGAAATGATGAAAAATCACTCAAGTAAATTTGTGGCTAAGATAAGAGCCTACAAGGTGCTACAGGGGAAATTCTTAGATCTGGATAGCATGACAGATGCTAAATGGAGACAAATTCTAGATCTACCTGCAGAATCAACAAGTTGTGAGAATCAATTACTTCTCACTGACACACCTCATATAGAGGAACAGAAAGATAAAGCAAGTCCAGAGTACATTGCTTTGGATAATGTGGAGAATAATGAGCCCATTGACTTAGATAAATTCATGGATGATCTTGACATTCAAGACATCACTCACTATTATTCTGATAAAGACCCACAGAAGGAAGATGATGTTATATTCATATCTCTTAAGGATCAAGAAAAGAAACAAGAATTGGAGACACAAGGAAATAAGGACATGGATGTTGCTGATGAAATATGGCTAGACACTTCCATCATTGACATAACATGACTGGACCCTGCAGATCAAATTCAAAAGCATGAAGATTTCACTGCTCAACAAGCTCAAACCGATGAGCAGGACACAGCTCTAGATACAGCATAGGTGGGCACACAGAATAATATGCTAGTATTAATGAAGGTCATCAATCTACTAGAAGGAAATGAAGAATCTATTGCAGCAGATACAAGCATACCCAAAGACAAGGGTGATGTGAAAACAAAGGATACCACAAATGAATCAAAGGATACAACTACAGAGAAAGCTGCTACTGATGATCATCAAGACAAGTCTACTAATCAAAATAAAGAAGGAGAAAAATAAGTAGAGCAAGAAAAGCATAAGGAGAAGAGTGAAGAGGAAAAGACGGATGATTCTCAAAAGAAAACTGAAGAAAAATCTGCTAAAACACCCAAGGTTGATGAAGAGACGTCTTCACCTAATCGACAGATGAACCCCGAGTAGAAGACACAAGAGGTTTCATCTACAATCCCTTCACCGAGTGCCTCAGAGAAAAAAAATGAACTAGCAATGGAAGTTCATACATCCACCTCTACTCAAATCTCAAGGAAAAAGAAGAGAAAGAACAAGAATACAGTCACTCTGGATGAAATAATTGAGATTCTAGTATGTGATCCTAGAACATTGGATCCTACTGAATTGACAAAGTATGCAAGACTTTGTGAAAGGAAAGTCATGCAGGATAGACTGAGAAAAGCCACAAAAGAAGCAAAGGTACTTGAAGTTGCAAAAGGAATACTTCAGCAAATTGTACCTGATATAGATTTTGATCAAATAGCCCCCATGCTTGATCAATTAGTGGTTCTCACCGATGCTATCACATCTCAAAACATAGATGCTGAGAAGGCTATGGAAGCTAGACTTGAAAAGAAATTTGAATTCAAGTTAGCAGAGAAGATAAGCCAAAAAGTGGCACTACAAAAGGTAAAGCTATTTGAACTGGTAAGAATAATAGACCCCATAATTTCAGAAGTTGTAGCCTTGATTCAGAAATTGTGCACGTTAGATCAACTCACCAAGGACTATACCAATCAGATAGCACAGATTGATGTTGATCTTCAAGCCAGTGCACAAGGTCTAACAAACAATGAAGATGCAATCAAATTTCACCAAGACCAGCTCAAGCAAGCTAGAAAGCTGAGACAAGATATATAGATTGTAGAGACAAAGTTCAGAGATGAGGTGAATGAGCTTCAAGCTCAATTTTTTCCAACTCTAACATTACTGCAAAAACATATGAAAGAGGCAAGAACACTCATTGCCACCCCATAAATGTCTGTCCTAGACAACATTTATGATATGCATGCCAGGATTGAGCTAGAGCACATGGCATTAGAAATCCTCAAAGAGAAATGGGATAAAATGATTGAAGATATCAAGAAAAGTCACTCCCACATTCTTGACTCTCTATAAGTTACACATTTTTGTCACACTTTTGACAACTTATAAGTTGTACATTTTTGTCATGATTATCAAAAAAGGGGGAAACGATATGTACAGTCAATCATTTGAAAGAGGAAAGAACAAAAATAGGAATGTATAGTATAAAGGCAAGTATACATTTACATATACTTACACTATATCGATTTATATGGTTAGGGGGAGTCATATAATGACAAGGATATATACACGATGTACATACTAAACACTTTAGTATTGTGCACATATAAGTTTTTGATACTAATGTCAAAGGGGGAGATTGAAGACATTATATTTTTCCATTAGAATATGCAAGGAAAAACATGATAAACACCATCGGTTTATACTACACCGACAGATAGGGCACAACACTACCTGACACCAAGGTTATCAATATTGCTAAGTACAAAGCATCCTAACACAACACTATTCAGTGTTACCCGATTACAGAAAAGACAAAGGAACCCGATGAGTAACCAATAGTGAAACCCGATGAAACAGTCAAGAGTGGAACTCGACAGATGAAGGGAACCCGAGAATCAGTTCAAATAAGGAACACCGACAAAATTTCTATTCACATCGACGATCAAGAACCGACAGTCAGTTACATCCTGCAAAAAGTGGATCTGACTTTCCATGTCAGATAAATCACTGAAGTTTTATATTTAGCTTCTTGATTTGTTTTAAATCCATTACATGAGGGAAAAGCAATGTAATTATTATTGTTTTTATCAGTTTAACTTATTTAAAACATGCAAACTAAAGGATCAAGATCAATTTGTATACCTTGGATCTAGAGTTAACATTCTAATGTGTGATTCTAAAATAGGTCAAAGTACTTGTATAAATAGATTCTCAATAAATTGTGAACATGTTGTTCGATGATGATTGTAGCCACTAAGAGCATCTAAGGATCAAACAAGAGAATTCATGCAGCAACATAGACAAAGATCAAATCAGTTTTCAAGAAAAGAACAAAGGCTACCAACAAGCAGGAAAAGGTATTAATCAATCACTATAGCTGATATTCATATACTGTAAGATTTAATGGATCTATAATCAGAAATTATAGATTTCATATAATCAGGTCAATCATATTGTGCACATTCTAACAAGTGGGGTACACTTAAGAAATCCCTTCAAGGAAGGTGGACTTAATAGTCCTATTGTAAATCTCTTAACCGAGTGCACACTTAACAGTGTTGCTAAAGCTCTTAACAGAGTAGATCCTAACAGGTCTCCACATTAATACTCCTAATAGGGTAGATCATCAGAAGTGATCAAATTGTAAGCCTTAACTAGCTCACTTCCATTTTGCAGATAGTGAATTTTTGTGGGTGCCATCCCCGCTGCAGTTTTTACTTCCTAACATGAGTTTTCTGCAATATCATATCTTGTGTTATGTGTCTATTACTTTCATGAATGTTGCATATAATTAAGTTTATGAATTAATAGTACATGCATAAGAAAGAACGTCAAATATGGTTAGTAATACAGTAAAGTTTGATAGCTAATGAAGAAAGGTGAAGTGTTAAAAGTTTTAGAGGTACTAATTCACCCCTCCCCTCTCAGTACTACTTCCTATTAATCCCAACACCTAGAAACAAGGCAGGATTAGTGTGTAAAGGATATGCTCAAGAAGAGGGTGTTGATTATGGAGAAACTTTTTCTCATATTGCAAGACTTGAAGGAGTCATAACTCTTCTGGCATATGCAGCACATAAAGGATTCAAGGTATACCAAATGGATGTAGAATCTTCATTCTTGAATGAAATTATGGAAGAGGAAGTCCATATTGAGAAACCTAAAGGTTTTGTTGATCCTAAAAAAAGGAATATGGTTTTCAAATTGCACAAATCTTTGTATGGACTGAAGCAAGCTCCTAGAGTGTGGTATAAAAGGTTGCATGGCTACCTAATAAGTATTGGATTTTAGAGAACTAATGACAATAGTAGCTTGTACATCAAAGAAGGACCTCAGAATAAGATACTATTAGCAGAAATATTTTTTGATGATATACTATTCACTAGACATGATGATTTATGTAAAGCATTCTCTGAAGCTATGAGTAAGGAATTTGAGATGTCTATGTTTGGAGAAATCAAATTCTTTGTTGGTTTACAAGTTCATCAGATGAAGGATGGTATCCACATTACTCAGCCTAAATACATCAAAGAGATACTAAATAAATTTGGAATGGAAGATTCCAGACTAGTTGGGACATCTATGTCTACTGGACATAAGTTGTCTAAGGATGATGACTCAAAGGAGGTAAATCAGACTACCTACAGATCCATGATTGGTAAACTTCAATTTGTTGTTCACACTAGGCCTAATAGTGCATTAGCATTTGGTATTGTTGCAAGGTTGTCAGTTAATCCTAGAGAGAATCATTTGATGGTTATCAAAAGGATTCTGAGATATCTTAAGGGCACTGAAGACTATGGATTATGGTAAAAGAAAGGAGGAAACTTTGATTTGAAGACTTTTACTGATGTTGATTGGGTAGGAAGTGTTGATAACAGAAAGAGCACCATTGGTGGAGCATTCTTTCTTGGAAGGAGGTTAGTCTCTTGGACCAGCAAGAAATAGAATTACATCTCTTAGTCTACAACAGAGGTAGAGTATGTTGTTGCAACAGTGAATTGTTCAAATATTGTATGGTTCAAACAGTTATTGACAGGTATGAAGGAGGAAATCAAAGAACCAATTATCATCTACTATGACAACACTAGTGCTATTAACATTTCAAAGAACCCTGTGATGCATACTAAGACTAAGCATATTGCAATAAAGTATCATTTCTTGAGAGAATTGGTTTAGGACAAGGAAGTAAGGTTGGAATATGTG
>MU225967.1:149759-160141 GCA_018584345.1 Thuja plicata | reverse complement strand
ATATATAATGTTAAAATGATATAAACATTTACAAATTCAATCAATATAAAGACATGTAATGAACAACTTACCAGTGGACGATAATCATGCCCCCCTTCAGCGTGACCATTCTCCCTACAATGTTTCTCTATTGTTTCAATTAAAAAATTTATCCTCTTTAAGCCCTTGCAAACTTTGCAAGGACAATAACATTTCTCATCACCCTTTCTTTTCAATCTACCCCACAATCTAGCAAGTGTCTCTTGATTTTGTTATACACTAATATTATCTGACATGATTTTTCTTTACCAAGCTTGAATTTTTAGATCTTAAAAAAATCCAAGATTCGGGAACCTTCCTTCAAGCAGACTCCAAGAATCAGGAATTGTTCTGCAATAAATTGATTTCTAATTCTGCAACAATCCATTTGCCAACTCCCAACACAAGGCATAAATCAAAAGACTCGCCATCAACATGGACTTCACCAATGGATCAACTTCTACTTCTCTCAGATAACACTTCGCACAGAGACTCTCAATAAACAGTTGCAAGGTTCAACACACCTAGGAGGCGGTCATCCACATGCCCTTCTTAGACTCTTAAAAATCTATTCTCAAACCAAGGACCTCCATGTCATAGAACTCTGCTGCAAAATCATACTAATTTCAACAAAAGACAATCAATAAATCAATCTCCAAACCCTTGAATTGGAGGGAAATTTTATAATAGATTTGAAAGATCGCATTAATCACAATTACCATCTACTCGTTGGCCCAAAAATTAAGATGGTGACAACCATATAGCATTGACTTTAAGTGTATGTCAAAATATAGATAAAAATCATAAAGAAAAAAATGGGATGGTTGGATTTGTCTAAATAGCGATGAACATTAAGGAGTGTCACACTTTCGACGAACGTTGGGCAAAAATTTTAAAAAAAATTGAAAATTTCATAGCTATCTGATGATGTGTTCAATTTTTGGACTTTCATCAGAAACTTTCGTCGGATTTTGGGGTCAAATGAGTTAGTTTCATATTTTTGTTGTTGGATCGCATTGGGTTATGTGGTCGGATTTGGTGAATTTCATGTAGCGTGTTGTTGTTCTTAATTGTTCTTGGCCAACATGGTGGTCTAGCATGTTGCGAGGGATCGTGGCATGATTTATGGATCTAGAACATGTTTGAGGATATTTTTATTGATCATTTATATGTCTTAGCCGACATTCAATGGATCGTATTGTGTATTAAGTTGTAATGAATTAATGTTTTGTAATTAGGCTCCTGGTCGACCTAGTTGAAATAAATTTGATGTAATGTATAGAAGATGTATGCATTTGTGAATGTGAATGTGTGAAAGAGTGTGTGAATGGAATGAGAAGAGGTATGATTGGAATCTACAATTGAGGCAAAGATTTGATGTGTTTCATTGGAACTGTATTGGGATAATTCTTTCAGTCAGTTCGTGAAATATGGATTGTTTTCTATTATGAATTGCAAATAGATAATTTTGTAAGGTAGTGAGCCTTCTTGGGGTTGAAGCCCTTGTTATATTTCAAAAGTGAGCTCTAGGAAATGTGTCTGAATGCGTATGCATTCCCATTTGTAATACTCCTAACAGGGTATAGTTATTTTAATAGATTACATTCATCTTGTGGGTTTGATCCCCACCATGGTTTTTCCCTTAACAGGGTTTCCACATCAAAAATCACAGTGTTATGTGTTGATTATTGTGTTGTGATATTGCATTCATGTTTATCTTTCAGATATGAGATTAAGTTCATAAGTTGGATAATGGTTTGGAGTTTTGGGTCACAACTGACCCACCCCCCCCTCTCAATTGTGTGTGTTGTCTTAAATCTAACAATGTGCCACACATATTTCCTTTGGCATATTAACATATAAATATTGATTTTGATCATTTTGACACTTTTCGCCTACCTTGGTCAATAGAAACAACTCATAATTTTCTAGAATGGCTCAAAAAGCCTCTCTTTCCCTCCTCTTCTCTTTTTTAAAATCAATTCTTTCACTCCATTCACTTTCTCTTGGTCTTTATTTGATCTTTCGTGTAATCTCTTGCATTCTCTTTCTTTCTCTAGCTTGCTACAGTAGTCTCTAATATGCTACAACAATATACTTTTCATTATCATAATCAAAATATTCAACTTTTTATCTATAGTCATATATCTTCACTAGTGTAGTTAGTTGGAGCTATCTGAATGCATGTTGTAAAATTGATGTTGTAAGGAACATAGTTTCCTTTCTTTAGGGTTAGATTTACACCATTACAAATCCTTCTCCAAAAATATACCTCCCCAATGAGGATATTTTATTTCAAGAGGGTTATATTATAAACATATTTCTTAATGCCACTTTACCTTCCGTGCACCTAAATGACATCTCTTCTAGGGATGAAGCAGTAATAAATATTGCTAATTCCTCTACAAAAGTTTGTCGTATTCATAATAATACCTTGGAGGAAGAGGATGATATCATTAGCACTATTTCCTGTGCTTTCTCTCTCTCTCTCCTAAAGATGAACATTTAGTGGATAAAGAACCTAACCAAGATCAAGTAAATGATATTCATGTTTCTAGTCATGTGGAGCCTAAAATTGGTCAACATGCCCCTCGACCTCAAAACCAACTTGTGATTGTTGCTAAGAAACCAAAGAGACCTCATTATGTCTTACAATATGCAAAATGTATTACTCAAAGAGATAGTATGATGGAACAAATGTCACAACAACCTAGTTATTACATAGTGGCTTAGACATATAACTATCCAAATAATTTTCTTCCTACTTCTTCCCCTCCTCATCTTTAGCAATATTTTGGATTGGAATCTAATCTTATTGAACAAATTAATGCTACTTTCGATAATATCTCCCTTTGGGACTTGATTCAAACTTCACCTTTATACCATGGGTTGATCTATGAAGCATTTATAAAGGTAGTTTCCTCTCTTTTTTCTAGACCAATTGATATTATATTCTCACAAGATGAATTATCTTCTTCAGAGGTTGAAAATCAAAATGATCCCCTCGTGATCACACCTTGCATTAATGAACATAAGAAAATATGTACCTTAATTGACAATAGTTCAAGCCTAATGTTTGTAGCATTAACTTATTAGATAAGATTAATTGGGATTATCATTTTATTCAACTTGAATCTATCTATGTTTTTGGATTTGATAATGTTGGTAGAGAGTCACTCAATCTAATCATATTACCTATTATAAAAGGACTTGTGACTTTACCCACACCTATTCATTTCATGCCTGACACTCAATTATAACCTTCTTCTAGGTAAACTGTCGACTCATGCTATGAAATAAGTCCCTTCTACCCTTCACCAAACAATCAAATTATACATGACAAACAACTCCACACAATCAAGGTTGACCATAATCCTTATGATGTTGTTCAAGATGAATTAGGATGCATATCTTCTCTTCACTCTATGATTCCTTCTAAAATACAATCTCCTATGGATGATGCTTTTTTAGAGAAAAATTGGGTTTCATTAGATTGTACACCTTCCTTCAATGGAGAATATAAGGTCCTCTAATGCAATTATGAATCTTCCAAGGAGCCTTGTATTTCATTTATCCAAGATTCTTCTAAATCTATTCCAACCCCTTCTTCCAAGACATGTCTTGATGATGATTGGGGCTCTTTAGACTTTGAAACTAAGAATGAACCCTCTCCTCTAGACATTTCAACACCTCCACTTGATTTTAAACATGGATGCAATGGACATAGTTTAGGATGTGTGAAATAAAGTATTGAGAATCGTGAGAAATATATGTCACACTTTTTCAAAAATGGTTTAGGTTTCCGACCTCCTCCTTTGTCGATATTCCCCCCCATTATCTAGTACATCCATGTCTTCCTCTCCTAACTTTTCATCACAACAAGAGACTATTTTTTTGACATTATTCAAGCCAATTTGATTACCCTTACTTTTCTAAAATAAAGGATAAAATGTAATAATAATCATGAAAATTATGTTGCCTATGAGTATCATTAAATGCATGGTCATTCCACAAATGTGTCAAGCTTTGAAAAGTAAAATTCAACAATTCATTGATTTTGGCATTATTCAAATGGTAGGTGACAACAAGTGGCACCTTTATCATGACCATTTTAAATAACATTTAGTTCCTATTATGTTGCTCCTCACTATGTGACACTTGTAGCTTACCTCTTAGGGGCTCATTGTCATTCATGGTCATAGAATTTCATGTGAAATCATACTAGGTTAGCAACATAATAGCTTAATTATTCTTGTCTCTGCACTGGGGAAATAATACTTCTCAATCACTCCTGCCTAGGGATCCACTTTCCCTTTGTTGAGTTGTATCTTTTATAACTTTATATCTTATCTCACATAGAATTGTGTGTTCTTCATGAGAATTGTGTCTTTTCTTTGAGGTTTGCATCCTTGATTAGGAACTCTTCCTTGCTTGAAATCATATGCCTATTATAAATGATCTCGCCTTGGTGATAAAAGGTGTGGAATCCTTCACCAATAATCTCCTTTTCAAAGCTATAGGGAAGGTGTATATTCTTGACCTCCTTCCCCCATTTTTAGTTGAAGATGTCATCTTTATTAAATATCTCCTCTCTTTTCAAAGGTAGTATCTTTAGGAAAAAGTATCTTCCTCCCCCTTTGATAGTTATGTATATTTGAAAAGGACCCCTTTACATTTGGGCAAGATATCTCTTCTACAACTATGTTTTCCTTGCTTGAAGAAACACATCCTTTACAAGGATCTTTCTTCCTAGCTTGGAATGCATTCATTTTTGTTTAAGATATCTCCTTGGTGGTACAGGTGTTTATCCTTGATGTTAATTTCTATCTTCCTTAAAATACTAACATGGAGGTATGTGGACATCTTAAGGAGGGCATATGAAGCCTCCTTGTTGTTTGTGACAGTGCACATTCCAGCACCCATTTTGTCGTTAAGTTTTTAGATTATCTAGCAAATGGATATTTTTCTTTGTAATCTTCCTTAGCATGGATTGCCTAGCATAAAAAAATGTCTAGCTAGTAGAATCCATGAGGCAATAATGAATCGCCCAACATAACACATCGTGTTGGCCAATGGAATTCGTGTCTTCTTGTCTCCTTAATTGGTGCATGAATGTGTTCTTTCTATAAGTTCACTTGTGCTCTTGCAATAAGATTTCAAGAATGATATTAACGATTGAAACATTTTGACATCAAAGTCGCTTCAACTAGTTGGCTTGGAACCTTTTGTTTTCTTTAGTACTTAAGTTATTTACATTTTGTAAATTTGAAGATCTTTTGCAAGGATCGATGGGATCCTATGCTTGGGGGCTTAATCATCCCTCAAACTTAGTTACATCCTATCCGTAGCTTTTATTACTCTCAAATGTTCTATCTCTTCATTTCTACTTTACTGTGAGTACGAGCATAAGTTCATACTCCACAAAAGTGGGAGCTAAATATAGAATCATAAATTTTACTCCTTTAATTGATGAGTCCAATTTCACACTCTCCTGGCACTCATTTTAGCTTTTCATTCCTCTAAGCACTTTTAGAACCATTTTTGTATTTAAATTAAAGTTTGGATTTTAAAAAAAACATGAGTCCTATTTTGTTTTAAATCTCTCCACACTCATCTTTGGGCCCTTATTTTAGTGTTCATTTATTCTATATCATTTTAAGCCGATACGAGTCCTATCTCATTTTAAAATTCAATGAAATTAAAGACCTACTTTGATTTCATCAACACCCATATCAATTTTAGATCTACTTTCATGGCCCTATTATCTTTCCACCATCAAATTTTGAGCCAAAAAGGGCCAAACTATTTCAGTAGCAACAAACTATCTCAATAATTGACAACCCCCTTGTTATTCGCTAAAATTAAGGGAGGATAAAATGTAGACCTTTGTATTTCTAGATCTAGCCTTGATATGGGAGTATGACTATTATGGGTTGGCCTAAATGCAAAAATACATTGAGAACTCTATATAATATACCTCTCGTAGTTCATTTCATCATATCTCTCAATCACATCACAATATCTCATCTACAAGTTCATTTTCAGAGCAAGAATTCTTCTCAAGATTGGATCTAATGCAAGGAGTATTAAGCTACAACAAGGCGTCTTCAATTATGAGCCTATGGTGGATTTTGTGTTGATTTATCATGTTATTGCATCAACATTTGGAGGACTTATTCTAGGAGCATTGCATCGTCAATCAAGGGTATAATAATTTCAATTTAAGCATTTCCTTAGGATTTAAGCTTCCATTTTCATCATCATTGGTTATAGGGTTAATTCCCAACCTGGGGTTTGAATTATTCAAGCTCCTTTATAGCTCAACACCATCTTTCTCTCCTTGTGTGTAGATACAAGTACAAAAACAAGTTTCAAGTCCAATTTGGAGTGCAAGAACCTAGTGAAGATAGAGACAAGCAATTTGGCATAATTCATCAAAGGGACTAGTGTACCTAGTGTGATAGTCCCCTGGGACTAGGGGACCTTGTACAATAGTCTCAGTAATTTCTCCTTAGATTTTATCTCTGGGTAGTTTGGAGGCTCATGAGACTAGTTTGACTTGTGTTCTACTCCTGGGACTCGTGGAGGACTATGACACCAATTGAAAATATTCATCCATTTTGAGCTCATATTTTAGACAGATTCCTTTTTGCATCCCCTTTCCAATTCTAGACATCATAGTTGATTCTCATCTATCTGCATTTGTTCATTTGTCTTGATTATTGTCAATCTTGCTCCTTTTAGCCTAATTCTTGCATTGCCCATTTCCAATCATATCTGCATCAATCAAAATACTAAAGAGAGAACAATCAATCATTGTGCACAGCTCTCCCAAGAGTTTGTAGCTGGCCCCATTGGTTGTTCTCCAATGTGATTTATGGGATGAGGTTTTATTTTTAGTTTGTATTATAGGCTTAGATCTCATTTCCCTTTATTAAAGAATATTCTCTAGAGAAGAAACAAAATGCCTAGAAGCATTCCCAACATAACCCAGGTATCAGATAGGTAATTCCTATTGACCAAGGTCTACGTTTGTGAACTAGTGTTTGGGTCTTTCAATGTCTTCGTTTGCAGTTTGGCACCTTTGTGCCACTAGAGACATGTTGACGAGATATAGGTGATTTCTGCAGATCAAGGTCTGTGCCTGCACAATGTTGACTAAGCATTTTGGTGTCGACACCTACCTATCGGGGTCTACACGTTCCTATCGACGCCTCCGCCTTATTTTTTCATGAGCTTGTTTTTTTAATTTATCTTTCAATGTCAGGTGGTTTCAACTTATGCTTATGATGTTTCCTTAGTAGATTAGTGTCTTGGCTTAATGGTTATAAGAACTATTGCATGTGGTTATTATAGGAACATTTCTATTAGTGCTTTAAATGAAACTTGATGGTTATATTGGATTAGAGGATTGACCTAGTCTCTTCTACTTGTAACTGTGTATTTGGGGTCGGCTTGATTTGACAATCAGCCCATTGGATTAAGGAATGTGAGATTCCATTTCGATTGTGTAGTAGGGTATTTTCTTGGAAGTGCGTCAAGACTTCTGCTTGTGCATGATCGCAAAGAATAATTATCAATGCATGTTTTACCCTTTGTTATGAGGGTTACTTAGCAAGGCATTACACTAGGGATAGTATCAAGAGGAGAGAAAATAGCACCACCTTTAACAAACGCATGTTGAAACCCCTTTCTTCTAGAGCAGAATAAATGAGCTTCATTAGATCCAGAAAAAAAATTGCCATCTTAGAGTCCAACAACCCTATAGAATGGAAGGAGGAACCCTTCACATAGGGCCGAGAATTCTTCACCAACAAAGATCTTTGTCGTAGAATCCTTAGCAAGCCTATTCTCCCTCAACCTGGCTTCAAAAAGGATATCAAGGAGAAGCTCATCCTTCTCTTCATCGACATGAACAACATCTCCCTCCTCATCAAAAGGTGAGAAGCCAAAGCCAAAGTTAGAAGAAGAGAAATCTTCTTCCTCCTCCCACTAAAAATGTGCCTCGCCATCATGCTAGCTAGAATAATCCACAACACTAGACAAAACAACAAAGGAAAACACTATCATAGGATAATGAAGCACATTCCCAAACCCACAGTCGGTAGCCTCATCCTCAACATCATCTTCATCGGCGTCGCCTTTTGCTTTGTCTATTATTGATCTCATCTCGTCATTGTTAGGGTTTGAGAACCCCCTTTTCTATCTTTGTTACTCTCACCCTAGTCTTCAAAGTTATGATTAATAATTCAAATAATTTAATAATAATAAGGCTTTGATATGCTCATAAAGTTGAATAGTTCTTAATAATGCATTTGTTACAAAAGAAACACTTAAAATATAAATTTTACAATAAAAAATACTCTCTAACTAAATGACATCATATAGATGCTTCAACCACATTAAAAGAATTAAATTTTTCTAACTTCTTCCACTCAATTTAACATTAAATTGTTTACTAATAACTAGACTCTCTTATATTTATCTAGAATTTAATTATCTTTATAATCATTCATATATCATATATTAACATAAAAGTACACATTTATTACTCTTCAAGAATACTTTACATACTTTCTTACACACTTCCATAATACTTTGCATGATCATACGAAGGCTCATCTACTTTATGCAGTCACCAGTGATCTAATATGCTCTCTTTTTCTCCTTTTTATTTCACAATATTCTCTCACCTTTGTGACTTTTTTCTATTATAGTCTCTTTTTCACCCTATTTTAATTGTTAAAAAAAGTAATTACCATATTCTCTCATGGCCTTTCTGAATTCTTTTTGGTTTGCAATAATCTATAGTCATTGATCTTCATAGAAAAATGCAATAAGTAATGTTAATGTGAAATCAATGAGATCATTGTTGCAGAAAAGGCTACAAATGCTACAATTATTATCATAATAAGTTTCAGGAAAAAAATAACCTGTCTTTCTCCAATAAAGACATTGCTACATCTTTATTCCCATGACGCCTTGAACTCAACAAATATATTGTCTTTTCCTAACATTTTGTTTGCAAACCATAGGAATTTTGTACCCAATGACAGATTTTTTTAATAAAAGGGAGCTCAAATGATATCACCGGAATGGACTTCTTTTTAGTTCAATGTCTGTCATAGATGGATACACGTCAGTTGGTCCACTTTTTTTAATACAAGGATACGTGTCAGTTGCTTGCAATCTCCAACAGGTTGATTGATGATTGTAGCAAGTACTTGCACTGCCTTAACAGGTGGATACACCAAGGTTGCTTGCCCCCACAAACTTCTCATCCAAAACATTGATGGAAACAAGATACAAAGTTTTGATAATAAAAATAATACAATTTTTATCATTTTTCGATGTCCATAGAGTGTAAAATTGTTGTTGAATATAAAATGAAATAGGGTGTAAAATTATTGTTATTTGTGGGATCATTTAGGTCGATAATGTTTAAGTAAATCTCTCTCTCAATTTCTTATAACTAAATGTATAAGACCCTTTCAATCTCGATTGTAGGACCATTCGGGTTTATTAGGTTTAAGTAGGTATCTCTCTTGCAATCTCAACCAACTAGATGTATAAGTCAGTTTCAATCTCTTGACTACTATTCAGTTGATGATGTTTAAGATCTCTCTCTCTCTCTCTCTAAGAAGTAGATGCATAATTCACGTTCAATCCCCAATAAGGTTCTCACCTCTAGGTATTGATAAGACAAGTTTACCTTACTCTATTGGGCATTGGGAGCTAATCTCAATCTCTAATAGTTAGGTATATCCATGCACGAGTGTCTCGTCTCTACTGAAAAACATTTTGATTAAGTGTTAGTGCTTCAAAATGGTGACTCGCGACACCCAGCCTTAATTTTCATTTGCTAAAAAATAGCTGCTCTACAAAAATAGGAAAAGATTCTAAATTTTCTTTTTCCCACAATTTTTATTTTGCATGGGAACACTCTAACAAACATTTTGGCTTAAGTGTTAGTGCTTCAAGATGGGGACTTGTGATGCCCAACAAGGTTGTACAGTTGTATGTTAGGGGCAAGCTTAAACAGCTCACTCCAAGCTCTTAGGTGGCTCATTTAAAATCACAAAGCTTTTGTGATTTCAAATGAGTCTCCTAAACAAATCAAACTTGAATTGTGCTACATAAATTCATAGCTACATAAATTGTTATTTTACTTTATCTACATTGTTTTAGTTTATTTTTATTTCAAAAGTTAACTTTTTATAATACACATTATTTATTTTTAGTCCAGCCTATTTATAGGCTGAGACTTATGTTTTCACTTGATTTTAGGCTATTAGTTTGCCTAAAAAACAGTGCCTGTGCAAAATATTAAATATGATTTCTAATGTTTGAAGTGCATTGTTTTT
>MU225967.1:104795-149649 GCA_018584345.1 Thuja plicata | reverse complement strand
AAGTAATATTTTAACCTCTATTTCAAACTAGCCACATAATTTAGCAACATTTTGTCTTTTAATTTTTTTCTTAATCATGATTTTCTTTCCTATTAGGCTGGACTCCTGCTGTAACACAGCTCTTGTTGTATATAACTTTTAATTATTTTATTCTTGGAAAAACTTTCATTTATTATTTTTGTAATTATTTTCTTTTGTTTGTAATTAAGAGTTATTTTATTTTATTTTATGTTATCTTTTAATAGTTTAGTATTAATGTTTTTCTTGAGTCCTTTATTTGGTGCTCATGACATCAAATGCTTCTCCTTCTTGTCATTTTAAATGTAATTACAGTAAGTTATGCCATTGGACATAATTATGTCAGTAGACATAATTACTGTAAATTTTACTAGTGGACGTAATTACAGTAAGTTGTGCCACTGGCCAATGCCGCTGTACATAAGTACTAAAAGTTATGCCAGTGAACTTCATTACAGTAAGTTATGCTACTGGCCTTGATTACTGTAAGCTATGCTGCTGGACATAATTAGTGTAAGTTATGCCACTGGACGCAATCAATGATATGTAGATTACTGTGAGGTTTATATCTTTAGTATCTTTTTTTTCACCTTTATTATTATTGTGGTGTTTTCTTGTTCCCTTATTCCTTAGTTATTTCTAATTTGCTATTTTGTAGTTTGTAGTTTTATCTACTTTAGGAGTTACTTTTTATCTTTATGTTACTTTTTAATAGTTGCCTCCCATTAATGTCTTCTTTTAGCCTTTTATTTGGTGCTCATGACATCAAATGCTGCTCGCTCCTGTCATTTTAAGTCATGGCACTGAACGTAATTACTGTAAATTGTGCCACTGGATCTAATTACAGTAATTTATACTACTGTACTTAATTAATGGAAGTTATGCCACTGGACCTAATTAGATGATACATAGACAAACTACCATGAGGTTAGCATCTTGTTTTTCAACTTTAGTATTTTTGTGGTGATTTCTTGTTCCACTATTTTGTAGTTATTTCTGATTTACTATTTGTAGTTTGCTGAAAAAAATTTGTCTGGTGCTTGGGACTGCCTATAATAAAGAATATTACTTGGTCCCCTGCAATTATATGCATCCCAAATATACTTTGGGAGCAGTCCCAAGTGCAAATCTATAGTTAATATGGGCACTATACTTGCCCCCTTGGCAGGTATTGGTAGGTCTGGGTGGGAAGATTTGCTCCCGCTCATCAAAAGAAATGCCCATTTTAAAGGGGGAGGGTCTGAGGCCTAAAATTCATGTTTTGAAATTCTAAACTGCAGGATATTACGAAGAATTGATGCAAAAAAAATGCCCACTTTAAAGGGGGTTAAAGTGGGTCTGAAGCCTAAAATCCATGTTTTGAATTTCTAAACAGGGTATTATGAGGAATTGGTGCAAAAGAACCTTTCCTATCACAGCGTACGAGTCCTGAAAGCCACTGAACGACTTCCAGATTGTGCAAGAGAACCTTTCCTATCAAAGCAAATCCTGTAGACTTGGTCGTCCTCAATTATACGTAAATGGAAATCTACTTTGGGAGCAATCCAAGTGCAAATCTACAGTTAACTTGCAGTATATGTGCCCCCATAACAGGTTTAAGGAGAACATCTATTCCAATTTATCAAATAGAAATGTCAATTTTAAAGTGGGGTCTGAGGCCTACAACTCAGTCAATTTCTAAACAAGGCATCAAGAGGAAGTGATGCAATAGAACCTTTATTCTCACGACATAAGAGTCCTGAAAACCAATAAAAGACCTCCCCATTGTATGGCTTGGATTCAACAAACAGGCCAAAGATGACTCAATAACCTGACGCTCTTATACTCTGTCACGGCAATAAGAAAAGTATTGACACGGGAAAATAATATCTCATGAATTTCCAATGCAACCAAATCCTTTTGTTCTTACAGGAAATTTGGGTGGCACAATGCTAACTTTTCAAGATATATGTTTCCAGCTTGAGGCTTAGTCTTAGTCACATACAAAAGTGAGATAAGGTCCAGCAATAGCAATATCGACTGTTGCTGTTTCTGGATTTTTACCGTAGACAATTCGAATCACACTCCACGATCCATCATCAGGATGAATGAATGAACAAGGACAAGAAAAATGGTTAGTTGCAAAGCCGGTAAGAACTAAAACGATAGGGAAAAAGGAGGGTGAGGAAAGACAGGTTACACATGGAACTCGAGGTGTGAGTAATACACAAAAAAAAAAGAAAATTTGAAATGGACAAAAATAGAATTATTTAGAAAAAGAAACAATATTGTTTTGAATAGGAAAAAGAAACAATATTGCTTTGAATGGAATAAGAAACAATCCTTCATCTAGATACCCACATGTTGATAGGCCCTGATGACCAATTGGCCTACAGGAAATCAGTCGTATTATGAGGCATTCAACATATCATGGTCGATCAGGGTATCCTCCACATAGTTGAAAAACAAAGTTGATCTGCAGGTTAAGCAGGGAATGACCTAAAAATTCTCATTGAGATTTACCTTGATTGATTATTTTAACACTAGTGTGGAAATATTAATAAACTTCTCGTTGCTCCCAGTCTGGATGGATTGAAGTCTGGTTGACTTGCCATTTTTGTTAATGCCTTTTACAGTTTTGAATTTTGTCAATTTTCAATATAGCGGCAAACAATAAACCCTAATTATGTCATCTGCACTCCACATGCATTCAACCCATTATCATTGAATTACTTTGTCGATCCATCTGATCCTCCATCCAAAAAACAGGAAACAATCCTGTAACCACTCACATCAATCAAAGCACATCTGTATGAAATTCAAATCTCTGGCTAACAATCACTCAAATTTGTTCCATTTTAGGTTTAACAAGTATATTTATGAACCGAGAAAGTGACATCATCAAATTCCACTTCTTGAAACAGTAGTCCAAATCTAAAGGCCTTATTATCTTGCTGATAAAAATTGCCGAGTTATAATCTAGGGAACCTTGTTTACAACAAAAAGAAACATGATTAAGAAAATATTTAATTTCTAGTGAGATTTTATGGGCCTGGTAATATTTTGAAAGGAATCACAGCCCTCGTTAAAAATGTAAGATCAAATCGTCAAAATGAATCCACTGTGGAACAACTGTATTTGAAAAATGATTCATTTCATATAATTGATTTCTTAACAAATATGGAAACATGATATTGCCATCAAACCATTTCAAAGGGGCGGCTTCCATGAAACTTGCATCATATTTATAATCTTTAATGCCAACCGCCCCATGTACATCCCCATTTCAAATGACATTAGCAACAATACAGCATCTGCTATATTTTTATATCTGCATCTATGGCAAACAAAGTGGATATAATAATCTCATGATTCTCATGATCCACAGGTAATCTAAGTTCAGAACATTTCTACTATTTGTCCAACAAACTAGAGTTACAAAACCACACATACAACACTGATCACTACAGCTAGAAGTCGTTCCATTCCCCTCATCAAAATGCCCACTCATTAGATTCAGCAAATTGCCTTACAATATTCAAACCTGTTGCTGTGAAATGCAGCAGCCCATGCATATGTCCTGAAAAGAATTATCAATCTTGCACATGTGGTAGATGGTGCAACGTAAACTGCAAGTTTTGTAAATAAATAATACCACTTCTTAGACCATGCAGCAGAAATTACATCTTGAGAGATTTCCATGAATTTATCTTTCCTATCCTTCCGAATGGTAACCAAAATATCAGGTAGGATAGAGAGTTGAGGGTAAGAAATTCCTGGTGCATGCACTCCAAAATCCCAAGAAATGGAGGAAAACAACACATTATGCATCAGATTAATACAAACTATCTAACCAAAACATTTAAAACCAGTGTAAATGCAGCTTGCTGGATCAACCAGAGACTGCAACTTCAAACCTTGGTTCAAAGCAAAATCCAGTGAAGAGTTGAAGGGGGAACCTCTTGGTAACAGGGCATTTTTGAGACCATCGCCAAGATTTCTGATTCATATCAAAAACAAGCAGTGCAGGTGCTCCATAGCTCTGAACGTATATAAGATCACCAGTACCACTACTGGAGAAAACATCATCAAATTCTCCAAACCCTTGAAAGAATCTGTGAGGCATACGTGAAATCTCTCGCCATTCAACCTTGTCAAGCTCCCAAATACCAATTCCTTTGATTATATCAGGCCTATCAACCCTACCAATACCACCCACCATCACTAACCGCTCCTTGAGATTCATCAGGCGGCCACAAGTAAGAGAGCAAGGCATGGAAATTGGCAAAACTTGTAACAAGGCATTGGAAGTGTCATAAATTATCAGTCCATGTCTGTTTTCTGAGTTGCCCACCATGGCAGTGGAATAAATAAGACAATACAAAATTCCATTACAAATCACACCTTCATCACCACCTCTCCATCCATTCAATACCTGACTAACAGAACTATTCCAGGCCCCATCCAATGAATCATAAACATCAATTGAGAGATTCCACTGCAAGTAGTCATGAGGAACTTGCTTGGATCTTGCCACAACAATAATATATGTGTTAGTATCCTTGTTCACAGTAATAGCCAGAGCACTATAGTCTGCAACTCTTGGTTCTGGAGGCTCAGGCAACCTCTTACAGTTCCTGGTGATAGGATTACAAACATGGACATGATTCTTGTTGCCATTATCCATGAAACAAACCAACCCAAATGATGACGCCACAAACCAACTTGATGTATCTATGCAGGGAAGACTAAAATTGTACCATTTCTTCAAAACGGGATCAAATGCAAACCCAGAGGGATCTTCTGAATTCGTAAACATGAAGTACCAGGGCTTCTGTGCAGGCATTTTGGAGCACTGCCACAGAAACTTCTCCGAAAGTGTGATGGATCTCCATCTCTTACAAACTGTTCCTGCTCGAAAAAGACTTGCAATGGGCAAAAATGCAAGAATTCTTTCCAATAGTTCATCCGGAAGAATAGAATCAATACACAACAAAGCCTCCTCTTTGCTGCAATCTTCACTGTCTGACTGGGTTTCAGACTCCAAAAAATCATACATTGGATCTCGATGTCTTACTCGCGCTTCGATTTCTTTCAGCGGTATGGTGAAACTCGCCCATGGTGTTGTCCCTTCCATTGTTATTGGACCTTCAAAAAACTAAAAACGGTAGACTTAAAATACAAAAAGAACAGATCCCCAGAAACCCTTATCATCTCCAAAAATGTATAACAAACCTAATCTTCTATATATGTAAATTGACGTATAGATTTTTAGCATCTGTGCCTTGTTTCTGCAAACAGTCCATCTTTAAAAAAAGAAAAGAAACTGACATGAAATAAACAGGAACATTGTTTGCTGCTCCAATCCTCCTAAACCTAAAGAAAAGCCAGGAACACTTAAGACCAAACCCTACAAGCCATTTAAGCTAGTTATACAAACCATGCTAAAAAGTGCAATATTTAGGATGAAATGAACAAGAAACATTTAGAACAATCAAAACCCACACTACCATTTCGAACATGAAATCAACAAAAAAAACCACTCAATGCACGCACAAATACACAAAAGCCGCACTATAATATCTTAAAATTTGCGGTAAATCAGAGCCTAAATTTGCTTGCAATGAACAAAAACCCACATCAAAACACGTTGCAAACAAACCAAATGCACATCAGAGAAATCATAAAGTACTATTCTGATATTACTTAAATGCCTTAAATATCAAAAACCAGAAACAAAGCACATATAGGTACTAAATTTCCAACCAAAAAACCATGAACTTACGTCAATTAAAATGCCTGAAACTCGAATCCTTCTTGTTCGAAACCTGAATTGCCACTCCTTTATCAACCCTACATCACCATTTCTGCAGACCAAAAATTAGTACACATAAAACCCGCATTACAAAAGATAGCAGAGACCAAACAAACATCTAAATATCAAAAACAAATAAAACTAACAAACACAAAGACGAAAGCTCCAAAACCTCGACAGTAAAAACTTTTTAAGAAAAATAAAAAATCTCAGAGAGATCTAAAGAACCCAAAATAAAAAAACCCCATGCGCAAAAAATTGCAGTTGTTTGACAGATAAGCATTGCCCACCTGAAGAGGATTTACATCGATTGAGAATTCATGAGTGGCGGATTCGGCCATAACCAATTCCCTTGCGAGGATTCGTACCCTGAACCTGATAGAACAAAAAATATCAGATTTTTATTGAAGATAGCAAAATGCTAAAGAAGAAAAATGGTTTTGTAGACATTGGGTTTGACATGGCGGTTTTAACAAGGGTGGTTTTCCTTTTTTTAATTTCTATTTTTCACTTTTTCCATTTTTTTTCATTTTTCATTTGGTTTTTTCTAGGGTGATGTTGACATAAAATGTTAGGTATGGTGGTTCTCATTGGCAAGTGTGTTTTTGTATGTTTTTAATGAAGTGTTTTAATTGTATGAAAAGCTTTCTTGATGATGGTATTGGGGGGCCAAATCATAATATTTTATCACCCTTATTTTTTGTTTTTCTAATCATATGATGGAAAAGGAGATCATCTAGATTGCTTCGTGAGGATATGATGTACCTTGGATATAGGATTATACAATAAAAACAACTTAGAGTTAGAGTTATTTAAGGTCAATAAATTAAGAGTTGAGTGTGATTTTATTAATTGAAATAATTGAGGATTAAATAAATGTGTTGAAATAAAAGTTAAAGGATTAAGGTTTATCTGGTTTTTATAGTTGATAGAGAGTTGTTTGCCATTCTAATAAGTGTAATTTACATGACAAAATTTAAATTGGGCCACCCTTATAATGTTATGAAGGGACACAATCATGTGTGGTTTTGGTCTTGATGATACAATTTTGTTGTTTTTTTGTTATATGTGAAATTTGGTGTCTTGTACTTGTACAAGATGTTTCAAGTTGTTTCTTTGATGTATAACTAATAAAGAAAAATAAAGGCTTGATATTGTCATAGCAATTGTCTCTAAGGGTTATATTTTTTATTTTTTATTTTTTATTTTTTTTGGGGGGGGGACTATCTTATATATGGAAGATTTTGTATCATCCACATTTTAAGGAGGATTCTCATCTACTAGATTTTTTTTTTTTTTAAATCTAATATGAGAGCATGAGCCTTGGAGCAAAACCTCTTTGGCAATCTTTATTTCATCTCATATGGTATTGAGGGCTTTCACGCAACAAGACTTGATCATTGGCGGGCTCATTTAAAACAGTTCAACTTTACCTCATTGATGAGTTCGGCCTATTCAGATTAGATGCTTTCTTGATATTTTATTTCCTTGTGATTATATGATGATAAAAATTAATTAGGATGATATTTTTTAATACACAAACCTAGACACATAACTTGAGGTCTTTTAGAATACATAAACATTTGTGCAAATTAGTTAAATCTAGAATAGACCTTTAAGAATATAAAGATATGCATGAAATGGTGTGAAATGAAAGGGTAACACTTAGTCACTTTCCTCCTTTATAAAGACTCTAAAATTTTATTTCTTTATTTTGTTAGGTGAGTGTGGTACATTAGGTGAGTTATACCTAGATATTTTGCTTCAAAGCCCTCTAAGACCTTTTATCCATCTAAAGAAGGATACACAATTTACAATTGGTTAGATAAATCATTTGTAGACATCTTAGCAAGATTTGAATTCCAAAGATTTTGTTTAGGAGAATTTAGTTTTGTTTGGGTGCTCCATAGATATTGATGTAATTCATATTGTTTATCTTTATTTGTGTGCTTCATAGCTTTGAATGTAATTCATAGCTCTATCCCAACATCCTAATATGCTCCAAAGCATTAAAATAATAAAATATTGCAATGTTTTTCTCTATATTAAGCCCACTAAAAATAGTCATAACCTACTATCCAATTATACTCGTATTAGAGCCATTTACAAATGTCATTAAAACTTGTCATAGAACTTTCATAAGTGAGATTCTCTTCCCAAATTAACTTCTTGTAACTCCTCATTAATTCCTCTTATTTGCCAAAATTATCAATTGTAACTCCTCATTTATGCCCTGCCATAATATTTGCCATAACCTTGCAAAAAAACTATCATAATGATTTGCAAGCTACATTATCCCATCTTAATGAATTGGCATGTCCTTCTTAGGAAAAAGATAATAAAATAATAACATTTTATTATCTACTTCATTTCTTTTATTTGAAAAGAGAAATAATAATTAATTCGAGTCCAAATAACTAATTGTACTTAAATGTATTTTTCATGTAATTTCTCTTTAGCCCATGAAAAATGTTATAATAGGTATTTTCTTCACAAAATTAAATTAATTTGAAAACATTAAAATGTTGATGCAAGCAAGTCTATCTTTATCACAAGAATAATGAAGCAATATTGAATGCTATGATATTTATAATTGTGAAGGACAATGCAAGTATGTAAGAGAGTTATAAATTACCTTGAAGGGTAAGGCAAGTATGTATAAGTGTGAAGGACAATGCAAGTATGTAACATAGTTATAAATTGCCTTGAAGCATAAGGCAAGTATGTATGAAAGATAATTTATAGTTTTGTAAGATAAATTAAGACTAATCATTAAATAGAACTCCAAAAATAGTAAACAAAATGTTTCATATTTCAAATCACACTACAAATAATAATAAAAAATTAAATTAATTACAATTATAAAAAAAATTGAATTTATATCTAAACATTCTAAATATAAACTTAAAAAAATAAAATAAAATAAAAACCAAATCCAAATTTAAAATAAACCACACCTGAAATCAAATAAAATATACAATATAGTCTATATATTTTTTTAAATTACTTAAATCAAAATCAATATTAAAATTTTAAAAATAAAAACATTACGATTTATAAAAGTAAATTTAATATTACAATCGTGTTTGCATGCATACTTAAACATATGGGAATCCTCTTATGATTGATTTAAGTTCAAACATAAAGTTATGAAAATCTATTTTTTTGTTTTAATTATTACTTTTCTAATTAATAAAGGGGAAAAGAAGAGTGGTTTTGATGATATTTGAAAACAAAACATAAACATGGATTTGGAACATTTAAAAGATTAAAAATATTCTAGAATCGAGGAATAAATGTTATGAATATATTCTAGGTGAGGTATGTTCTAGTTGAATATTACTCACTCATCACAATTGTAAGGAAAAATATTAAATGTTATATTATGGGGGATGGTGACATTCTCCATTCATTACTTGATATGATAAGTCATAGAAGTGGCACAAAGCTAGTGCTCATGATTTACTTTGCATTTATATCTTTAATTCACCCTGTTGCTATGATAAGTTGTTTTCAAGACCTTGATATGTGAAAGCTTTGGTGGTGACACCACTTATAGTATTCATGAGTTAATGCTTATTATATGGGCCTATGTGGCTAGCTAACAAACAACATATATGACTTACATAATTATTTTTTGAGATCTCATTTGTATAACTTTTGTGGAAATACATATATGAAAATCAAAAGAATACACTTATTATTGGAAAGGAAAATTTTTAAAAATCTAAGTGCTTTAAGATGAAATTCCATTTCAATGGCTTAGATCACATGAGCCTTGTAGAGTGCATGAAAGTGTGGAGGACTTCCTCTGGGTAAAACAAAAGAGAATTGGTGTATTAATATAGATAATCATTCTGGAACCTTAGGATGAGGTTAAAATAGGAGGCCATTAGGTTGAGTTAGGCTTACTTTAAGAATAATGGACAATAGCAATGACAAAGAAATCAAACAAAGACTTTGAGTGCGTTTGTGGTGCAAGAAAGAGAAATGGGCACAATAGAAATTAATTAAAATAATAATTAATATTTGATGGGAAGGAATGGTCAAAATAAGTTGATGATTCTTAATGCATTAAAGAGTGACATGGGTATAAATTATGCTTTAAAAAGTAGAGCACAATTAATGATTTTGGATCAATTTTAATTTGGAAGAAGCAAAAAGTATATGCTTATGTGTATGGTGTTTATATTTCAATTGTTAACAATAGTAATTATGTTTTAGCTATTCAAGAATGAAATATGATTTATGTGAAGAATAATAGTGAAGGTTGTGATGGGGTAGCTTTTAAGTTTGATTGGTATGTTTGTGCTAAGGATTTTTATTTTTCTTATGTAGGTTTAAGACTTAAGTCTCATCAAGTTTACCTGATGTTGATGACTTTCATATTGTTGACATCATTTGAAAGATTTATAGGGGGCTCACCTTGTCTTGAGCAATGATGCAAGAGTAAAAACCAAGTGAAGCTCCAATTCAATGGGTTGCCCCTACTGATTCCCCTCATTCAAAATAAAATTTAGAAAGAAAAAAAAAAAAACATAGAAGGACATGATGATGCTGTCCACCATAGATAAGAAACAACTAGCATAAAATGTGATAAAGATTGAGAATTTATAATGAAGAGTTGAAATGAAACAATTAAATTTTTCTTCCCTTCTTAATCAATTAATTGATTACATCTTTTAAAAGCAGAGGGTCCATAGACATATATACCTTTTGAATGGAATATTATTTTATACCAGATATTTATATGTTATTAGATGACTTTTAATATTGTTTCTTAGATTTTCGCTTTGTGTAGTTAGATTACACAAATAAATTTATGTTATTATTTTAGTATTGATATTATATGGTTCTTTCAACTTTTCTGTTTTCATTTTAAATGATTTGCTAATTGAGTTGGTTTTATGATTATGCGTATGCCTGTCGAAGCTGAGATTTAATTATTATTATTATTTGTTAAGATTAAATAGATTCGAACCCAAGACCTCTCAAATTAGAGGCTCACAACTTTACCGTTGTATTGTAGGTTGTTGCCTCTGTTTGGTCAATTATTTGACAAAAATATAAATATTAGTGGATCATATTTGTTGGTTGGTTGATTTCATAGAATTATTTATGGATCTTATGTATTGATTGGTTGATTTCGTAGTTCAATTATTTGTAGGTATTGGATAAATGCACACAATGTATGACTTAAAATGTGAAAATACAAATAAAATCCCAAAGGTATTTTTAATAATAATATTTAAAAAAACTAGATTTTTTTTATTGAACAAAGTTGATTACAAAGGAATAATAGTATTTCAAAGAATGAACTACAAAAGAAGAAAATTAAGAATTACAACGTATCCACCAAGAGAAACTAGAACAAAATATTGATCCAAAGGTAACAACAAGCTATAATAGGTACATACATAAATAAATTACAATTCTAATAAGATGTTGAGCCAAAGAAAATAACACAGACTATACAAGGTACATTGTGATACACATCAAACTTGAAATTTAAATAGTTTTGGAGTTGTATGGAACCTCTAGCATCACCTTCTTATAAGTGCATAAGTTGGTATTTGATCTCTTACAAACGTTTGTTGTAGGTAACATCCTTCTTTAACTAAAAATACAAAGAGGCAAGTTGTATTATGATGTCACAATAAAAATGTAGCATTTCTACTTCATGATGAGTAATGTGCTTAGAAAATACAGCAAAACATCTACATTTTCAAATATGCAACAAAATAGTTTGTCTCGTAGAATTAGCAACCACGTTCTTATGACACCCAAGACCTAAAAAGACTTCTTTCCAACTCAAACCATGATAAAAAAAAAAAATAGAAGGAAGATGAACAAATATAGCTCTCCATTTTTTCATTGCCTGAAAGTATTCCCAAAAGAAATGTATTTTATACTTTCAACTATTTGGTAAAATAGACACTTAGTTGATTAAATCTTAAAATATTTCAATCTATCCCCAACATGCAACTTTAAGTGTAAGATTTTCCATGTCGTTATTTAAGCATTAGCCTTAGCTCTAGACCTCAAAATTTGAGCGCTCGAATTCGTCCACTACTTTTTAAATTTACAACCCCATTAGTTGCTACGTTCAGACATTAGTTTCATGCTAGGAATAAGTTTAAATAAATTTTATTATAAAGAAAATAGAGAAAGGGGATATTCCCAAGCCAAACCTAACCTTTGAAGATGTTGCATTGAAGAGGATTGCATCACTTCATAAGCAAATCCAAAGGAACCAATGATTTCACAAATATCACAGACCCTTCATACATGTTTTTTAAACTAAAATAAGTTTTGAATCTTTGTTGATCAACCCAATTCAATGAATTAAAATACCACATATCAACAAATTTTTGTGCACCTTTCTTGAAAAGTAAATGAGCTTGTTTAGGAAATGCAACAGTTAATGGTTCCCCATGATACAAAGCAAGTTTATTCCACCATATAGAAGTAGAAAAACTAAATCTTTGTTGAAGGGATTCCTTTCAAGTTAGAAACTTACCAACTTGTTGACAAGCCTTCCAAATAGATTGCAAGGGAAATGAATCGTTTAAACAAAGAATGGATTCATCAAAATCTTGTCAATCAATCTAACATCTTTCCATTTTTTTATTACCAACACAAAAAGTAATGCGGTGTCAAACCAATATTTTCCAAGGTTCCTCACAAGTCACTACTCTTGTTAGAATAACTGAGAGGGGGGGGTGAATCAGTGGTCTCAAAAATAATTTGAATAATCGAACCAAAACTCATATCTCAAATATAATACCTTCAGTTATCTTTCAGTCCTACAAGATGTATGACTTATGTAATTCTAACATATATATACTGCTCGGTGAATATATTGTTTATCTTTTTCTAGCCTTTACCGAGTAGCAGTAATTAAACTTAGTGTTTACCAACCAATCATGTTTTAGTAACATGTAAAGCAAAACATCAAAGAAATGAACCATATACACATTTGACACATAGATTTTAACGTGGAAACCCTATTAAGGTAAAAACCACTTGGGACCGGTATCCTAAAATTTTCACTCTTCTGAAGTGAGTTCGGTGAAGAGCCAACCCTGTTAAAGGTTACAAATACATTTTTAAGTGCGACCTTGTTAGAGGATTCAAAACTAACAATTTATCTTTTGCCCCAACATTCACTATGCTATCAACAATAAAACCTTTTGATACTCTTGAGTATCTCAATACAATAAGGGTGGTTAAATCCCACTCAGTTAAGAGATTTTCTGAATCAATGGTTAAACTGAAACAATAAATGATCTGTTCAATAATACAATTTTTAACTTTGTAGATTTTTAGATCTATTGTTAGTCCACAAAATACCTCTCTGGTCAATCTTCTCTTCAATTCCTTTTCTCCCCTTCTTTCTTCTTTATGCTCGGTGAATGCTCTTGCTTCTGTTTCTCGGTGTCTGCAAAATTCTTGGCTCTGTTCTTCAGCCTGTATGATTAGATCTGCATGAAGACTTCTATCTTCACCAGAATTATATTCAACATTCCTCTCTTCATAATGAATTACGCGTCTCTTTATATAGACATGATTTAGCCACTCATTCTCATTGTCTTTCTTGTTCTTGACGTATAGTGCTTCTTGATCCACAAATACTGCCATGCATTGCTTTAATCTTTAAAGCTTTGCTTTAGTTTTATTCCATAGATTTCTCCTTGACAATTGTGAATAAAACTAGCTTTAAATATTCTTCTTATCCTTAGTTCTACTAGTCGATGAAAATAAAGCAATCAATTAGTTAACTCTAAATATAGCTCTGCCAGCTAAGTAGTTTTGTCATTTTCTAACTCCAATTGATTTCAGTTATCAACTCTTAGTTTTCTCGGTAACACTTTCTCAAGTACTACTGATCTCGGGTAACATTGTCTGTTGGTGTTGATTGTTCATCGGGCAATACTGTGAACTGCTTGGGGTTCACTGTTCTTGGGTAACCCTGTCACTCGGTATATACCTTTACCGATGACAAAAAATTTGTCTCTTTAGATCTTCAAGTGTTGTGACAATATGTGTATGAGCAATCATAACATATTAAGTTGACATCAATGACAATAAAATACATTAACTGATTTAATGTCTTCCATTTACTTTCTGCAGCTCGGTGATCATCAACTTATCATCTTCAAACATCCAATCAGTTATAGTTCATCAATATATCCCTTTTGCATTGATGGAAACGTACTATCAACACAATATAAAATATGGCATATCATACCAAACTTTTTGTTCTATAACCAATTCAAATATCTGACTCTTGGTAAGCACTTCTAGCTTAGATTTGATTCTTGTAGAGTGCTTTTCCTTTCTTCATTCCCTTCAATGGATAGGTGTAGCAATTCTGTCTTCTTATTTTAGTCTCTCCCTTTCTTGTAGAATTTGTTCTCCTTTTTCTGTATAGATATGCAGTGTTAACTTTTCTCCAATTCTCTCCCTTTGATGGATGGTTGTTTCTTTGAATCTTTCTCTCCCTTTTTAGAATCATCTTCTTTCTCTAATGTTTTCTCTCCCTTTGATTGTTCCTCTCCTTGATGGATATTTCTTTTCTCTCCCTTTGGATGATCATGATAGATATTTCATATTGAATATCTCTCTCCCTTTGACAGAAATGCCAAACAAAAATATATCATTTTATTCTTTTGTCCATCAGCAATACAACTTTGCAGTAGCCAACAATATCTTTGGTGTTCGGAGTAGATAAGTACCTTTCTTGTACTAATATGTCATTGCAGTCTATATCCAGCTTGCATCAACATGATTGATCTTCTGATAATGTGTAGGTTGATGCAGCCTCCTAGTCAGCTTAGTGACCAGTAGACAAGGGTCGAACCCCTAGTCTCTTCCTCAAGTACTCAAATGTATCTTTTGGTAGTGGTTTTGTGAATATGTCTGCTAATTGTTCTTTGGATTATACATATTCCAGTATCACTTATTTCTCTTGTACTTGTTCCCTCAAGTAATGATACTTAATAGCTATGTGCTTTGTTTTAGCATGCATCACAGGGTTCTTTGAAATGTTTATAGTACTTGTATTATCACAATAGATAACATTGGGTTAATAATTTACATATTCATACATTTCATTAATTGCTTGATTCGTGCAATGTTAGAGTAATTTGCAACAACAGCCACATATTTTGCTTTTGTAGTTGATTGAGATATGCATCCTTGCTTTTTACTTATCCATGTGACAAGTTTGTCACCCATAAAGAATGCTCCTCCTATTGTGCTCTTTCTGTCATCTATGTTTCCAACCCAATCAGCATTGGTATAAACTTGTAGCTCAAATTTGCCTTCTTTATTATACCACAAACCATAGTCTTCGGTATTCTTTAGATATCTCAAAATTCTTTTGGCAGTAGTCATGTGTGATTCTGTGGGATTAGCAGAGAATCTTGAAACTATACCAAATGCATGTGCTATATCAGGTCTAGTATGTACAACATACATTAGTTTTCCAATCATAGATATGTATAAGGTTTGATTTATCTTGGTTGTCTTGTCTTCCTTTGTCAATTTGCATCCAATAGCCATAGGTGTTCCAACTGGTTTGGAGTCCTCCATTTTGAATATCTTCAGAACTTCTTTGATGTATTTGGATTGTGTGATGTAGATGCCTGCATCCTGTTGTAAAATCTGTAGACCAAGAAAAATTTTGATCTCTCCAAACATTGACATCTCAAATTATTTTCTCATTTCATCAGCAAATGACTTGCATAGCATATCATTAACTCCAAATATGATATCACCAACAAATACCTCAACAATCAAAATCTTATCATCGGTATCTCCTTTCAAATATAAATTACTATTATCACTTGTTCTTACAAATCCAATACTAATGATATAAGAGTGAAGTCTTTCATACCATGCTCTTGGTGCTTGTTTCAATCCATACAAGGCTTTGTGTAGTCTACAAACCATGTTACTCTTGTTAGGATCAACAAACCCTTCAGGTTGTTCAATGTATACCTCCTCTTCTAGTATTCCATTTAGAAATGTAGATTAACATCCATTTGGTATACTTTGAATCCTTTGAAAGCAGCATAAGCAAGTAGAATTCTTACTCCTTCTAGTCTAGCAACAGGTGCAAAGGTTTCTCCATAGTCAATACCTTCTTCTTGTACACACCCTTTGCATACTAATCTTGCTTTGTTCTTTATTACTTCTCCATTCTCATTCAGTTTATTTCTAAATACCCATTTGGTACCAATAACATTTTTGTCACTCGATCTAGGTACTAATGTCCATGTTTTGTTCTTCTCAATATGTTCAATCTCTTCATTCATTTCACTAACCCATTCCTGATTCTGAAGTGCAGTATTAACATATTTAGGCTCAAAATCACAAATCAAACATCTAGTGTTAAGTGACTTACTTCTTGTTCTCATTCTAGCTCTTTTGTCTCCAATGATCTGGTCTTGTGGATGGTGTCTTTTGACACATCTAGCAAGTACAGGTTCATATCTATGTTCATCATTTTGATCTTCATAGCTTGGTTCATCATTGTAAGAATTTTCCTAAATCTCGGTGTGTGCAGCCTGTTGCTCGGTTGCATTATTTTGTCGCTCGGTAGCGATACACTGTTGCTTAGGCAAGGTGTCAGGTTCTTCAATTTAGACAAAACTATTGTAATCTTCTGATTCCTTTTTGCTTTCCTCGTCATTTTTCTCAGCAAATTCATCCACTTTAACTTTTGCACTTTCAATGATTTTGTTAGAAGATTTGTTAAGACATTTATAAGATTTTCTTTTGATAGAATATCCTAGAAATATTCCTTCATCACTTTTAGAGTCAAGTTTCCCACTTCTATCATCTTTCAATATATAACATTGACTTCCAAAAATTCTAAAGTAACTCACATTTGGTGTGTATCCATACCATAGCTCATAAGGTGTCTTATCGGTGTCTTTATTCAATTGAACTTGTTTTAGTGTATAGATGACAATACTTACAGCTTCTCTCCAGAATGCTTTTTCAATCACCAGTGTTCTGGCACAATCAACAATTGATCTATTCCTCCTTTCAACAATCCCATTTTTTGTGGTGTTCTCGGTGCATAAACCTATCTTGTAATTCCATGCTCATCACAAAAGTTAGTGAATTCATCAGAAATATAAAGCATAAAACAAATAACATATTCACCAAACCTTTACCTAAGGATGCATAAATATTGACCAAAAATTTAGCTAAGGATGCATTCTTGTATCTTAGAGGAAAGCTAGGGGTGCTTCCCCTAACTGAAGCTCACTAAAATACAGTTTAGTGATGCATCAACCAGAGCGACAGTGAAGATCTATCAATTGATGCAGGTACATCAGAGCACATTGTAGATGAATTTGTACATTCAGGTACATTACAATTACAAAGTGAAATAGTACTGAATATTGGTATTTGTGGAGATGGTGTCTTTGGCATATGTTGTCAAAGAGGGAGAGTTTTCTATAATACATAAGAATAAGACAAAAGAGGGAGAGTTTTGCTATAATATAGTAAGAGGGAGTTTTTGGATGAGAATAAAAATGAAGCTAAAGACATTAATAAAAATCTTATGTTGTTCTACAATTATTCGTATTATGACATGTTGTGTTGTCATCAATGCCAAAGAGGGAGATTGTTGAAGACAATTATTCAATTGTGTATTGTCATTGATGTTACACATGTATTTACACTTATGTAGTAATGTTACACAAATGTCTACATTTAGACCGAGCATAGTTGGTGAATAGAATGAGTTATTTAGTATTCACCAAGTTCAGTTGGGCATTGAAGAAAGTTCAGTATTGCCCGAGTCACTCAGGCATTTCAGTCCTGGTCGGGAATTCAGTGGCAGCAGACTAGCAGTGATTTGTATTCTATAATTAATTGGTTATATGAGGTCGACTGAATTGTGATTTATTATTTGGAAGTATATTCAAGCCAACTTGATAGGGCTTACCATATAAATGAAAGGTCAGGTTTGGATTGAATGAGAGAAAGTGAAAGTAGAAAGAGTAAAAGAAAAAGTGTGGAGTTCAGTGATATGAAGAGTGAAGGCGAAATCAGACAGGATTCTGATTAAGTATAGATCACTCGGAGCTGCAATAGAAAATCTGACTAGCAAGGATCCAGTCATAATCAAAATAGAGATCTGAATCAGCAAAGACAGTTTCTTACACATACATGTCAATTCATTGTTACTTTCTAACAATCGTAGCAGTGACCTAAAATATCTTAACAAAGTAGACTTAACAGTCTTTTTGTAAATCCTCTCACAAGGTAGCATTTCTATGTTGAAGTGTTGAAGACCTCTAACAAGGCCACTCCTCACAGGGTGATTAAATTCTTTAACAAGGTCACACCTAACAGTGTGTTATTGTAACCTTTAATAGGGTTGGCTCCTAACAAGGCTCACTTCAGAAGAGTGAAAAATAGTAACTAGTTACATTGGTGGTTTTTCCCATAATGGGTTTCCACATTAAATCTCAGTGTCGCCTGTGTATATGTTATTTGTTTTATGCTTTATGTTTCTGCACTTAATCTCTAAAGTATAATTGTATTGGATATTATAAAGATTGCTTTGACACCTGAGTTACAGAAGAATATCTTAATTAACCAAGTAACAATGTTAAAGTATTTAAGACATCTAAGGGACAAAGGATTTGTTTTGGAGTAACTGATTCACCCCTCCCCTCTTAGTTACTTATCTCATTTCCAACAATTGGTATCAGAGAAAAATACATGTGTAACATCAATGACAATATACAATTGAATAATTATCTTCGACAATGTGTAACATCACTACATAAGTGTAAATACATGTGTAACATCAATGACAATACACAAATGTCTACATTCAGACTGAGCACAGTTGGTGAATAGAATGAGTTATTTAGTGTTGACCGAGTTTAGTCTGGCATTGAAGAAAGTTCAGTATTGACCGAGTCACTCGGGCATTTCAGTCTTGGTTGGACATTCAGTGACAACTGAATAACAGTGATTTATATTCTATAATTAATTGGTTATATGAGGCCGACTAAATTGTGATTTATTATTTGGAAGTATATTCAAGCCAACTTGATAGGGCTTACCATATAAATGAAAGGTCTAATGACATGTAACTGATTGAATGTTTGAATATGTTAAGTTGATGATCATGCAAGACATTAAATCAGTTAATGTATTGTATTATCATTGATGTGAACTTGATATAATCTATATGGTCATGGAAATACTTCCAAAAACTTCAAAGAACCGATGAATCAAAGGCTATGCTATCAGTAATGCATACAATTCAAGTATTCACTAAGTGTCTGCATACACCGATGGTCAGAGTAAAAGAAGCAGAGTCACAGTGTTACCCGATGAGCCAATGCTCAGCATCACTGATGAGCAAAGTTATAGTGTTGCCCGATGAGCAAATCACAGAGTAACCTGACGGAAAGAAATTCAGTGTTGCCCGACAGAAAAGACAAGGACAAAGATCCTGATGACAACTAAAGTCACACCGATGGAACAGTCAGTTATCACCGATGACTAAATGAAGTGATGATTGATAGAACAGAGAGTTCATAAAATGACAAAATGCTTAGTTGTCAAGAAGCTAAAGATAGAATTAATGGATACTTATCATTATTTTAATCATCCAGATAAAACTGGAGATAAGTAATTGATTTAAAGTTGATTTGTCTAGTTGACAAGAAGATCTCTTTGAGATAAATTAGGAGTTTGCTTTAAATCTATTGGCGAGAATTATGGAACACGCCAAGAATCAAGAAAGCCAAGAAAATGGGAAATCATGTATATATAGAGACAAACCCAGTTCATTACAAATTGAGTGGGGTGAACAAGAGAATAGAGGGGAGATGATAAAGAAAATTTGAAAGAGAAGAAAGTCTTCTTTCAGTCTTGATCAACAAGCTGAGGAGAGCTAGATTCTACAGACAACAAAAAATAGTGAGACAACATCACATAGCAGAACAGTGTGGAGCCAAGGTATAAGTGATTATATTGATCAGAGAGGTAATAGACTTATAATAGATCTGAAAATATGAAATTAAGTTGTATATATGAACAGATCATTAGTGTTTCAGTTTAACCATTGAAGCATCAAATCTCTTAGCCGAGCAAGACTTAAACATCTTTTAAAATAGAGATACATCCCAAGGAGTATCAAAAAGTTTGATCATAAAAGTAGCATTGGATATGCTCGATAACTATTGACAAACCAAGTGAGTGTTTGATCAAGGATGGTAGCATTAGATGCCAGATACTAGGTGACAAACTATCTTTAAATCCTCAAACAAGGTCACACCTAACAATGTGTTTGTAACCTTTAATAGGGTTGGCTCTTAACATGGCTCACTTCAGAAGAGTGGAAAATTGGAGTACCGGTCCCAGTGGTTTTTCCCTTAATAGGGTTTCCACGTGTCATGTGTTAATGCTTTATTACTTTACTATTTTACTTTTCACATATGCAATTCTGGATTGATCGGTATACTCTACATATTTACTGTGTTTCGGTAAATAGATGACTGCTTATTAGTAAACATACAGAAGAAGGTTTAACAAAGCAATCTAACAAGTAGTAAATTGATATAAGTATTTTAAGGCATTCATCTTGTAGGACAGAGGATAACTAGAGGCCTAATTTATGGTTATAAGTTTTAAGGGTTGATTTAAGGATTAAATTTGAGGCCACTAATTCACCCCCCCCCCNCTAATTCCCCCCCCCCCCCCCTCTAAGTTATTACTAACAATTGGTATCAGAGCTTGTGTGCTTAGAAGGAAGGTTTCAAGACCTAATCTAAAGATCACAAGATGAATAAACGAGATGTGCCCAGGTTAAACAAAGACAATTTTGCTTCATGGCAGAGTAGAATAAGACTCCACTTATCAGGTATTGGTAATGATGTTACTCAATACTTAGATGTTGAATATGTGTTTCCCACAGAAGCACCAACAGTTGAACAATTGAGAGAGAAGCATGAGCACAATTGCATGATGATAGAGCTTGCTTCCTCACTCTCTGATGCTGAATTCGAAGATGTCAAAACCTACAAGACTGCAAAGTAGATGTGGGACAAATTGATGCTTGTACATGGTGGTGACAAGAATGTTTTGAGATCCAAGGTAGAAAGCCTTAGAGGAAAGTTTGATGATATCAAAATGAAAGAAGGTGAAAACATCACACAGTACAACACAAGAATCAAAGAGGTAGTCAATGCTATCCAAAGAGTTGGAGGTGTACTAGAAGAAGATACATTGGTAAGTAAAATTCTAAGAACCTTACTGCCTACTTATTCTATTAGAGTATCTGCTATTCAAGAAATGAGAGTAGTAGAAAATAGAAATTTACTCTAGATATTTTAATTGGAAGACTGATTTCATTTGAGATGAACAATTTTGATAATAATGTCTTACCAAATATAGAGTCTGCATTCAAAACTTCTATGAGAATAAGTAAATCAAGTCATAAAAACACTATGAGAAAAAATAGTGATAGTGAAAGTGAAGAGGATGATCTTGATGAAATTGAAGCACTTATGGCTAGGAGAATGCAGAGAGGCAAAGGTAAATTACCACTTGTTTGTTTTAATTGTAAAGAGATTGGACACTTTGTTGCAAGATGTCCTAATAGAAGAAAAGATGACAGAAGTAATGATAGATCATTTGAAAAGAAGTCTGACAGAGGTGATTTTACCGACAATCAGAAAGAAGAGATACCCGAGACTACAATGACAAAGGATAGAAGGCTTACCGACGATGACCAAGCCTGACAACATCATGTGTAAGAATTGTCAAAAAGGTAAAATGACAAAGTCTAGTTTCAAAAGAAAAACTCATACATCTGATGCCATTCTAGAATTAGTCCATACTTATTTATGTGGACCTATGAGGACAAAGAGTTATTATGGAGATAGATATTTTATTCTCTTTGTTGATGATTACTCTAGAATGATGACAGTCATGTTTCTAAAAGATAAATCAGAAGCATTTAAGATGTTTAAATGGTATAAAGCAATGGTTGAGAAAAAAAGTGGTAAGGAGTTAAAATGCTTAAGATTAGATAGAGGAGGGGAATTTATTTCTGATGAATTCACTAACTTTTGTAATGAGCATGGAATCAGAAGACGGGTCTCAACACCGAGAACACCACAGCAGAATAGAATTGCTAAAAGAAGGAACAGATCCATAGTTGATTGTGCAAGGACACTGATTATAGAGAAAGGCATCACCCAAATATTCTAGAGGGAAGCTGTCAATACTATTGTTTATTCATTGAACATAGTACAATAAAAGAAAGACACAAAAAAGACACCTTATGAGCTTTGGTATGGATATACACCCAATGTGAGTTATTTCAAAAATTTTGGTAGTCAATGTTATATCTTAAAAGATGATAGAAATGGAAAACTTGTCTCCAAGAGTGATGAAGGAATCTTTCTAGGGTAATTCACCAATAGCAAGGCTTATAAATGTCTAAACAAAGCCTCTAACAAAATTGTTGAAAGTGCAAATGTAAAGATAGATAAATTTGCAGAGAAGAATGAAAAGGAAAGCACTAAAGAACCAGAGGACTATAATAGGTTTGCTTCCAATGAGGAACCTGACACTCTACTCAACCAACAATATAGAGCTCCTGAGCAACAGATCATTGCACCCGAGCATTAGGCTACAAATATCGACGATCAGAATATTGCTCAAGATGATGCACAAAGTAATGGAGAACAAAATGAAGAACAAAACGATGATCAAGCTGATAGACAAAGAGTTGAACCTATACTTGAAATATATGTCAAAAGGAACCATCCAAAGAACCAGATCATAGGAGATAAAAAGGTTGGTATGAGAACCAGAAGTAAGTCTCTAAATACAAGATGTCTTATTTGTGATTATGAGCCCAAATTTGTCAATATTGTACTAGATAATGATGAATGGATAAGTGCTATGAATGAAGAGATTGAGCAGATAGAGAAAAAAAAGACATGGACACTTGTATCGAGACCATATGGCAAGAATGTCATCAGTACAAAATGGATATTCAAGAATAAGTTGAATGAGAATGGAGAAGTCACAAGGAATAAAGCAAGACTAGTATGCAAGGGGTATGCACAAGAAGAAGGGATTGACTATGGAGAGACCTTTGTACCCATTTCTAGGCTAGAAGGAGTGAGAATATTACTTTCTTATGCTGCATATAAAGGCTTTAAGGTATACCAAATGGATGTCAAGTCTGCATTCCTAAATGGAATACTTGAAGAAGAGGTATACATCTAGCAACCAAAAGGGTTTGTTGATCTAGACAAGAGGGACATGGTATGTAGACTACACAAAGCCCTATATGGATTGAAACAAGCACCCTGAGCCTGGTATGAAAGACTTCATTCCTATCTTATAAGTATTGGATTTGTAAGAACTAGTGAAAACAATAATCTTTATATGAAGGAAGATACTGATGCTAACATTTTGATTGCTGAGATATTTATTGTTGACATCATATTTGGAGGCAATGATATGCTATGCAAATCATTTGCTAATGAAATGAACAAAGAGTTTGAGATGTCTATGTTTGGAGAGATCAAGTTCTTTCTTGGTCTGAAAATCATGCAACAAGATGAAGGTATTTTCATTACACAATCCAAGTACATCAAATAAGTACTGAAAATATTCCAAATGGAAGAATCCAAACCAGTTGGAACACCAATGGCAACTGGATGCAAACTGATAAAGGAGGACAAGTCATCAGAGGTAAATCAAACTTTGTACAGATCAATGATTGGAAAACTCATGTATGTTGTACATACTAGACTAGATATTACACATGCAGTAGGAATAGTTGCTAGATTTTCTGCTAATCCCAGGGAATCACATATGGCTGCTGTGAAAAGAATCCTAAGATATATGAAGAATACCAAGGACTATGGTTTATGGTATAGAAGAGAAGGCAAATATGAACTTAAGGTCTTTACCGACGCTGATTGGGCTAGAAATATTGATGATCAGAAAAACACAACTGGAGGAGCATTCTTAATGGGTGACAGACTTGTCACATGGATTAGTAAGAAGCAAGGATGCATCTCCCAATCTACTGCATAGGCAGAGTATGTTGTTGCTGTTGCAAACTGCTCAAATATTGCATGGATCAAACAGTTACTAGAAGGTATGCATATGCAAATTCTAGAACTAGTAATTATCTATTGTGATAATACAAGTTCAATAAACATTTCCAAGAATCTAATCATGCATGCTAAAACAAAGCATATTGCCATCAAGTATCATTGTTTGAGAGAACAAGTTCAAGCAAAGGAGGTGATACTCGAGTATGTGCAATCGAAGGAACAATTGGCCGATATCTTCACCAAGCCACTGCCCAAGGATGTATTTGAATACTCGAGAAAGAGACTAGGGGTTAGACCCTTGTCTACTAGTCAGTAAAATGACTAGAAGGCTGCATCAACCTACATATTATCAGAATATCATTCATGTTGATGCAAGCAAAGAAATGGACTTCAAAGATACATCTATACACAACAAGGTATTTATCTACTCTTAACACCAGAGCTATTAAAGATGGAATGGGAAATTCAAGGAATGTATTATGGATAGAAAGGATCCACTTGACACTACTCTCAAATATTTGTTTGAAAAGATATTTTTTTGGCATTGCTGTCAAAGGGAGAGAGATATCTCATTATCATATCATACTGATAAAGAGAGATTATATCTATTATCAAACTCAGGGAGAGATAATATCCATCGAAGTATCCAAAAGGAGAATGTAACAAGAAAGGGAGAGTACACACAAAGGAAGAGAATTGTTGACAAGAGACATCACAAGAAAAGAGAATAGTCAAAGGGAGAGAGTTTGACACAGAAAGTGAACACATCACATCAGAGAAATAAAGATTCTACATCTATCCAGTAAAGGGATTGAAGACATAAAGCTGCAAGAATCAAATCAAAGCTATTTGAGCTTACCGATAGCCAAACAATTGTGTTAGTTACATTAGGAAAGTTTGATGAAATTTTATATTTCATATTGTATTAGAGATAGTATAGTATGATAATGTAGTATGTTTCCATCAATGCCAAAGGGAGAGATTGATGACATGTAACTGATTGAATGTTTGAATATGTTAAGTTGATGATCATGCAAGACATTAAATCAGTTAATATATTGTATTATCATTGATGTCAACTTGATATAATCTGTATGGTCATGGAAATACTGCCAAAGACTTCAAAGAACCGATGAATTAAAGACTATGCTATCAATAATGCATACAAGTCAAGTATTCACTAAGTGACTACATACACTGATGGAGTGCACACCGATGGTCAGAGTAAAAGAAGTAGAGTCACAGTGTTACCCAATGAGCCAATGCTCAGCATCAACGATGAGAAAAGTTACAGTGTTTCCCAACGAGCAAAGCATAGAGTAACCCAACGGAAAGAAATTCAATGTTGCCCGACGGAAAAGACAAGGATAGAGATCCCAATGACAACTGAAGTCACATCGAAGGAACAGTCAGTTATCACCAATGACTAACTAAATTGATGACTGAAATAATAGAGAGTTCAAAAAATGATAAAATGCTTAGTTGTCAAGAAGCTAAAGATAGAATTAACAGATACTTATCATTGTTTTAATCATCCAGATAAAACCGAAGATAAGTAATTGATTTAAAGCTAATTTGTCCAATTGGCAAGAAGATCTCTTTGAGATAAATTAGGAGTTTTATTTTAATCTATTGGAGAGAATTGTGGAACACACCAAGAATCAAGAAAGCCAAGAAAAGGGGAAATCATGTCTATATAGAGACAAACCCAATTCATTACGAATTGATTTGGGTGAACAAGAGAATAGAGGAGATGCTAAAGAAAATATGAAGGAGAAGAAAGTCTTCTTTCAGTCCTGATCAACACGCTGAGGAAAGAGCTAGATTCTACATACACTGACGAACAGTGAGACAACATCAGAGAGAAAAATAATGTGAAGCCAAGGTATAAGTGATTATATTGATCAGAGAGGTAATGGACTTACAATAGATCTGAAAATCTACAATTGAGTTGTATATATGAAAATATCATTAGTGTTTCAGCTTAACCATTGAAGAATCAAGTCTCTTAACCGAGGAATTAAAAGTCTTTTACAATTGAGATACATCCCAAGGAGTTTCAATAAGTTTGATCATAAAAGTAGCATTGGATATGCCCGATACCTATCGACAAACCAAGTGAGTGTTTGATCAAGGATGGTAGCATTAGATGCCAGATACTAGGTGACAAACTATCTTCAAATCCTCTAACAAGGTCACACCTAAAAATGTGTTTGTAACCTTTAATAGGGTTGGCTCTTAACAGGGCTCACTTCAGAAGAGTGAAAATTTGGGGTACCGGTCCCAGTGGTTTTTCCCTTAACAGGGTTTCCACGTTAAAATCCATGTGTCATGTGTTAATGATTTATTACTTTACTGTTTTACATTTCACATATGCAATTCTGGATTGATTGGTATACTTTTCATATTTACTGTGTTTCAGTAAATAGATGACTGTTTATCGGTAAACATACAGAAGAAGGTTTAACAAAGCAATCCGACAAGCAGTAAATTGATATAAGTATTTCAAGGCATTCATCTTGTAGGAAAGAGAATAACTAGAAGCATAATTTATGGTTATAAGTTTTAAGGGTTGATTTAAGGATTAAATTTGAGGCCACTGATTCACCCCCCCCCCTCTCAGTTATTACTAACGAGGTCAAGTTTGAATTGAATGAGTGCAAGTGAAAGTAGAAAGAGTAGAAGAAAAAATGTGGAATTCAGTGATATGAAGAGGGAAGGAAAAATCAGATAGGATTTTGATTGAGTACAGATCACTCAAATCTACAATAGAGCATCTGATCAGTAAGGATCCAGTCATAATTAGAACAGAGATCTGAATCAACAAAAATTGTAGCAGTGATCTAAAATCTCTTAACAGAGTAGAATTAACAGTCTTTTTGTAAATCCTCTCACAAGGTAGCATTTCTATGTTGAAGTGTTAAAGACCTCTAACAAGGCCACTCCTCACAGGGTGATTAAATACTTTAACAAGGTCACACCTAACAATGTGTTATTGTAACCTTTAACAGGGTTGGCTCCTAACAGGGCTCACTTCAGAAGAGTAAAAAATAGTAACTAGTTACATTGGTGGTTTTTCCCATATTGGGTTTCTCATTAAATCTTGGTGTCATGTATGTATATGTTATTTATTTTTTGCTTTATGTTTCTTCACTTAATCTCTAAAGTATAATTGCATTGGATATTATAAATATTGATTTGACACCCGAGTTACAGAAGAATATCTTAATTAACCGAGTAACAGTGTTAAAGTATTTAAGACATCTAAGGGACAAAGGATTTATTTTGGAGTAACTGATTCACCCCTCCCCTCTCAGTTACTTATCTCATTTCCAAATATTGATATTAGAGCTTGAAGTTCTTTCAGAAAAGGTTTCAAGCCCTAAGCTAAAGATTAGAGATGTCTTACAAAAGGGAGATCCCTAAGCTAAACAAAGACAAGTTCCTAGCATGTCAGGAGCTTATGAAGCTACATCTATCTACTATCGGAGATGCTAGCTTGCAATTTTTTGAGAGAAAATATGTGGAACCAACAGGGACTATGACTGTGGAACAGATGATGGAACGGAAGCTTCATAACATAATGATGATTGACATAGCTTCTTCACTCAGCTACTCAGAATTTGATGAAGTCAAGGACTACCCTATAGCCCATGATATGTGGAAGAAATTATAGGACATTCATGGAGGACATGCAAATGTAAAGAGAGCCAAAGCATAAAGTCTAAGAGGACAATTTGACCAAATGAAAATGAAAGAAGGAGAAGACATTACAAGATACAGTGACAAAATCAAAAAGATTGTGAGTGCCATCAGAGCTGCAGGTGGAATAATTGAAGATACAACAGTGGTCAACAAGGTACGAAGAACTTTACTTCCTATCTATGCTATTAGAGTTTCATCCATTCAAGAGATGAGGTACAATAAATATATAACTCTGGATACTTTAGTGGGAAGGCTTACAAATTTTGAGCTGGACAACTTTCAAAATTACTCTCCTAGCTCTAGCAATCTTGAGTCTACATTCAAAGAAAAATTTAACCTTGGTAAGAAGGATAGATACTCAAAAGGGAAGCATATTGAAAGTGACAGTGATGATGAATCTGATGATGAAGATCTTGACATCATTGAAGCATTACTTGCAAGAAGAGCTGCAAAAGGAAAATATAGAGGAAAGATACCATTGATTTGTTTTTCATGCAATGAGGTTGGTCACATTACTGCAAAGTGTCCGAACAAAGAAGACAAAGATGAGAAAAATTTCAACAAATTCAAAGGCAAGAAAGATTTCAAGAACTACAAAAGATACAAGGATAAAGGTAAGAAGTCTTGTTATATTGCTAAAGATTTTGATAGTGATGAAGAAGAAGAAATGGTTTATATTGCTATTAAGGATTAGTCATATGAAGAAGATGAAAAGACAACACTTTTTTCATACATCAATAAAAATGACACATGGATAATTGATAGTGGTTGTTCTCATCGCATGACTGGTGATAAGACAAAGTTTGAACATCTTGAACACTATGATGGTGGGAGTGTCAGTTTTGGGAATGATGAACCTTGCCTTGTAAGAGGAAAAGGTTGCATTGTTCTGACAGAAGGAATCAAATGTGATAATGCTTATTGGGTTGAAGGACTGAGGAGAAATCTACTCAGTGTAGCACAGCTAAACAACATTGGCTTCAAGGTAGAATTCATGACTGGTAAGGCCAAGCTCCTGGATGATAAAGGGAACCTAGTCGGAACTGGCAGACAAACATAAGGTAATCTATTCTATCTTGATCTCACTGAAGGTTCATGCTTTATTTCACAAGTACAAGAAAGATGGTTATAGCATAAAAGGTTGTGTCATGTAAACTTTGATAATCTGGTAAACATAAGCAAGAACAATAGAGTCAGAGGTATTCCTATTTTGAAGAAACCTAAGTTAGCTATATGCAAACAATGTCAAATCAGAAAGATGAGCAAGACTAGTTTCAAAAGCAAGAATTACAATACTGATTAAGTCTTGGAATTGGTACATACTGACCTATGTGGACCAATTGGAACAACAAGCTATACTATAGAGAAGTATTTTATTCTATTTGTTGATGATCATTCCAGAATGACGACTATCATGTTTCTCATAGAGAAATCAGAAGCTTTTCATAAATTCAAATGGTATCTTGCAAGAGTTGAAAATGAAACATGAAAGAAACTAAAATGCCTAAGATCTGACAGAGGAGGAGAATTCGTTTCTAATGAGTTCATTGAATTCTGTAATAAGAGAGGAAGCAAAAGACAGGTATCTACCCCTGGTACACCACAAAAAATGGAATAGTAGAGAGAAGAAACATATCCATCATGGATTGTGCCAAAACCCTAATGATTGAAAAGAATTTTGCTGCCAAATATTGGAAGAAGGCCATCAGCACTACAATGTTCACCCTTAACCGAATTCAAATGAAGAAAGGTAGTGACCAAACACGTTTTGAATTATGGTATGGCTACAAAACTTATGTCCATTATTTCAAAGTATTTGGAAGTAGATGCTACATCTTGAAGGAAGGAAGAAATGGAAAACTAGATGCAAAAAGTGATGAAGGAATATTCCTAGGTTACTCATGTAAAAGAAAAGCATATAAATGTCTGAATCTTACTACTCATAAAGTCATAGAAAGTGTACATGTCAAGATTGATGAGTTTGCAGAAAATGTGAAGAGAAGAGCAGTAAAGAGCCTAAAGACTACAAGAACTTTGTGTATCATGAACCTGATACTATACCTATGACTCGAGCAATGGTGATTGGACAACAGAATTGTCGACCACTAAATATAATAGCACAAACTATGCAACCCAAGTTGCAAACTGTGCAAACTAAGTTGTTGGTAGAAGAGACAGAGTCATAGACAGAGGGAACTGAGTCACAAGCAGAGGGAACCGAGTCACAAATGGAGGAACCCATGTCACAGACCGAGGGAACTGAGTCATAGATAGTGGAACCCGAGCATCAGACAAAGGAACATGAAATAATGTTTGAAAATGATAGACCTAGTGGATCAAGTCTAGAATCTAGACTGAAGGATCTAGTACTTTCAAAATATGTTAAAAGGCATTATGCACCTAAGCAGATAATTGGAGATCAGAAAGAAGGTGTAATGACATGGAACAAACTCAAAGGTACATGCTTACTAAGTGAATTTGAACCTAGAATTGTTAAAGATGCATTGACTAATGAAAGTTGGATAGAAGCAATGAATGAAGAAATTGAGCAGATTGAGAAGAACAAAACTTGGACTCTTGTGCCTAGGCCAAAGGACAAGAATGTGATTGGAACCAAGTGGGTTTTTAGAAATAAGATGAATGAAAATGGTAAAGTTTCTAGAAACAAGGCCAGACTAGTTTGTAAAGGATATGCTCAAGAAGAGGGTATTGAATATGGAGAAACTTTTGCTCCAATTGGAAGACTTGAAGGAGTCAGAACTCTTCTGGCATATGTTGCACATAAAGGATACAAAGTATATCAAATGGATGTGAAATATGCATTTCTAAATGGAATCCTAGAAGAAGAAGTCTACATTGAACAACCTGAATGATTTGTTGATCCTAGCAGAAGGAATATGGTTTGCAAGCTGTACAAAGCATTGTATGGACTTAAGCAAGCGCCCAGAGCCTGGTATGAAAGACTGCATAGCTATCTAGTAAGCCTTGGATTTTAGAGAACCAATGATACAATAGCCTGTACATCAAAGAAGGACCACAAAACAAAATACTATTAGCAGAGATATTTGTTGATGACATATTATTCACTAGTTATGATGACCTATGCAAAGCATTCTATGTAGCTATAAGTAAAGAATTTGAGAATTCTAAATTTGGTGAGATCAAATTCTTTGTTGGATTTCAAGTACATCAAATGAAGGATGGTATCTACATTACTCAATCAAAAGATATCAAGGAGATACTTAAGAAATTTGGTATGGAAGATTCCAAACCTATTGGAACACCCATGTGCATTGGACATAAATTGTCTAAAGATGATGATTCAAAGGAGGTAGATCAGACCAACTACAGATCCATGATTGGAAAATTGCAATATGTTGTTCACACCAGACCTAATATTGCATTGGCAGTTGGTATTGTTGCAAGATTTTAAGCTAATCCCAGAGATAATCACCTAATGGTAATCAAAAGAATTCTGAGATATCTGAAGGGTACTGAAGACTATGGTTTATGGTATAAGAAATGTGGAAACTTTGATTTAAAGACATTCACTGATGTTGATTGAGATGGAAGTGCCAATGATAGGAAAAGCACCAGTGGTGGAGCCTTCTTTCTTGGAAAGAGGTTAGTGTCTTGGACTAGCAAGAAACAAAATTCTATCTCTCAGTCTACAGCAGAGGCATAATATGTTGCTGCAACAATGAACTATTCAAACATCATATGGATCAAGCAATTGTTGTCAGGAATGAAGGAAGAAGTAAAAGAATCAGTTATTTTCTACTGTGAAAACACCAGTGCCATTAATATTTCAAAGAATGTTGTGATGCACACAGAAACCAAGCATATAGCAATAAAGTATCATTTTTTGAGGGAATTGGTACATAATAAAGAAGTAAGGTTGGAATATGTGAATACCAAAGAAAAAGTTACAGAAATATTCACCAAACCTTTACCTAAGGATGCATTCTTGTATCTTAGAGGAAAGCTAGGGGTGCTTCCCCTAACTGAAGCTCACTAAAATATAGTTTAGTGATGCATCAACCCAAGCAACAGTGAAGATCTATCAGTTGATGTAGGTACATCAGAGCACATTGTAGTGAATTTGTACATTCAGGTACATTACAATTACAAAGTGAAATAGTATTGAATATTGGTATTTGTGGAGATGGTGTCTTTGGCATCTGTTGTCAAAGAGGGAGAGTTTTCTATAATACATAAGAATAAGATAAAAGAGGGAGAGTTTTTCTATAATACAGTAAGAGGGAGATTTTGATGTTAGAGGGAGTTTTTGGATGAGAATAAGAATGAAGCTAAAGACATTAATAAAAATCTTTTGTTGCTCTACAATTATTTATATTATGACATGTTGTGTTGCCATCAATTCCAAAGAGGGAGATTGTTGAAGACAATTATTCAATTGAGTATTGTCATTGATGTTACACATGTATTTACACTTATGCAGTGATGTTACACAAATGCCTACTTTAAAATTGAGCACAGTTGGTGAATAGAATGAGTTATTTAGTGTTGACAGTTCAGTCGAGCATTGAAGAAATTTTAGTGTTGACCAAGCACTCGGGCATTTCAGTCTTGGTCGGGCATTCAGTGGCTGCCGACTAACAGTGATTTATATTCTATAATTAATTGGTTATATGAGGCCGACTGAATTGTGATTTATTATTTGGAAGTATATTCAAGCTGACTTGACAGGGCTTACCATATAAATGAAAGGTCAAGTTTGGATTGATTGGGTGCAAGTGAAAGTAGAAAGAGTAAAATAAAAAATGTGGAATTCAGTGATATGAAGAGTGAAGGCAAAATCAGATAGGATTTTGATTAAGTACAGATCACTCAGAGATGTAATAGAACATTTGATCAGCAAGGATCCAATCATAATCAAAACAGAGATCCGAATCAACAAAGATAGTTTCTTACACATACAAGTCAATTCATTGTTACTTTCTAACAATTGTAGTAGTGATCTAAAATCTCTTAACAGAGTAGACTTAACAATATTTTTGTAAATCCTCTCACAAGGTATCATTTCTATGTTGAAGTGTTAAAGACCTCTAACAGACAACTCCTCACAAGGTGATTAAATCCTTTAACAAGGTCACACCTAACAATGTGTTATTATAACCTTTAACAAGGTTGGCTCCTAACAAGGCTCACTTCAGAAGAGTGAAAACAGTAACTAGTTACATTGGTGGTTTTTACCATATTCGGTTTCCATGTTAAATCTTGGTGTCACCTGTGTATATGTTATTTGTTTTATGCTTTATGTTTCTGCACTTAATCTCTAAAGTATAATTGCATTGGATATTATAAAGATTGCTTTGACACCCGAGTTATAGAAGAATATCTTAATTAACCGAGTAACAGTGTTAAAGTATTTAAGACATCTAAGGGACAAAGGATTTGTTTTGGAGTAACTGATTCAACCCTCCCCTCTCAGTTACTTATTTCATTTCCAACACTCAGTGCATAAACCTGTCTTGTAATTCCATGCTCATTACAAAATTTATTGAATTCATCAAAAATAAATTTTCCTCCTCTATCTGATCTTAAACATTTCATTTCTTTTCCACTTTTCTTTTCAACTATAGCTTTATACCATTTGAACATCTTAAATGCTTCAGATTTCTTTTTTAAAAACATGACAGTCGTCATCCTAGAATAGTCGTCAACAAATAGAATGAAGTATCTATCACCATAATAGATTTTTTTTCTCATTGGTCCACATAAGTCAGTATGGACTAACTCTAAAATAGAATTATATGTGTAGGTTTTTCTCTTGAAACTAGAATTTGTCATTTTTCCTTTTTGACAGTTTTTGCACATGACATGGTCGGGTTTTGACATACTTGGCACGCATCTTACTTTACTTTTCTTTCTTATCCTAACCATGTTGTCAAAATTCACATGACATAACTTTTTATGTTACAACCAAATGTCTTCATTTCTAGACAATAAACAAGTGGTCACAATATTATCAAGATAGAATAGATTACCTTTTGTTTGTTCACCAGTACTGATCAACTTTCCTATTCCATTATAGATCTTTGCCTTTTTGTTCTCAAATGCAACTCGGTGTCCTATGTTATTCAGCTGTGAAACACTCAATATATTATAGTTAAGTCCTTTCACCGAATATGCATTTTCACATCTGATTAGATTATTCAACATGATGGTTCCTTTTCATTCAACTAGACAAGGTGAGTCATTACCCATCCTAACTGATCCACCATTATAATATTCAAAGTTTAAAACTTTTCTTTATCTCCAGTCATGTGGTGAGTACAACCAATATCAATAATCCAAACACCATTCTTGCTAACTTTAGATATGAGTGTCGTTTCAACATACCTTTCTTCTCTGTCTGAATCACCCTTCATAGAAACAAATACTACCTCAACATCTTCATCAGACTTGGTGTCAGTATTTTTAGCTTTTTTCTCAACTAGGTAATAAGCCTTCTTGCCTTTGTCCTTGTAGTCTTGGTTATCTCTTCTATTAGAGTGTCGGTTGCTTCTGTAGTCTTTGTCATCACTTCTATCAAACTTCTTTTCATAAGATCTGTCATTGTTTCTTTCATCTTTTCTCTTGTTAGGGCATCTAGCAACAAAGTGTCCAATTTATTTGCAATTAAAACATACCAATGGTAATTTACCTTTGTATCTTCCTTTACCTCTATGCAATCTTCTAGCCATTAATGCTTCAATTTCATCAAGTTCTTGTTCGTTACTATCACTTTAACTATCATTTCTCACAGTCTATTTTTTACTAGATTTGCTTATTTTCAGAGAAGATTTGAATGCAGAATCAATAGATGGTAAGACATTGTTGTCATAGTTGTTCATCTAAAATGAAATAAGTCTACCAATCAAACTATCAAGAGTAACATTATTAATTTCTATTGCTCTCATTTATTGAATTGCAGATACTCTAATAGCATAAACAAGTAGTAAGGTTCTCAGAATTTTACTTACCACTGTTTATTCCTCAAGTACTCCTCCTACTCCATGGATAGCATTAATAACTTCCTTGATTCTACTAGTGTACTGAGTGATGTTCTCTCCTTCTTTCATTCTTAGGTCATCAAACTTTCCTCTTAGGCTTTCAACTTTAGCTCTCAGCACATTGGTGTCTCCTCTAGGTACTAGCTTGAGTTTGTCCCACATTTTCTTTGTAGTGGTGCATGATTTGACATCTTAAAATTCAACATTAGATAGTGAAGAAGCAATTTATATCATCATAGAATTGTGTTAATGTTTCTCTCTCAATTGATCAACAGTCAGAGGTCCAGTGGGTGCAAAAAATTCAGTATCTAAGTACTGTGTAACATAATTTCTAATACCTGATAGATGAAGTCTTATCCTGCTTTTCCATGATGCAAATTTATCTTTGTTCAACTTGGGCACATCCCTTTTAATCATCTTGTGATATTTAGCTTGAGTATTTAAACTCTCTTCCAAGCACCAAAGTTTTGATACCAATTGTTAGAATAACTGAGAGGGGGGGGGGGATGAATTAGTGGCCTCAAAAATAATTCAAATAATCCAACCAAAATTTATATCTCAAATATAATACCTTTAGTTATCTTTTTGTCCTACAAGATGTATGCCTTATATAATTGTAACATATATATACTGCTCGGTGAATATATTTTTTATCTTTTCTATTGCATATAAAGTATAAATAGTTTGTACAAAACCTATGATAATGTGCTTTAGGAGTATTACAAAATATCCCAGTACTACTGAGAGCTACAAAATTCAGATATTACATTGATAACCAAGTTGAAAGCAAAAAAAAGAGTAGGAAATGGATCTAGGGAGAGCTTTCCCCTTCCTCTTCTTCAACATCATTAGAGTCTGGGGAGACTAAGTTGTAGCCAATGATATCAAAGGATCTGTCTCCTCCTTGGGCATTCCCCTCCTTTGTTGGGTTCATTGGTACTTTCATCTATCCTTACTATTTTAGTTTCTGAATGAATTCAACCAAGGTGATCTCGAACTCATCTTTATCTTTCATGGTGGTGTAACCATGTGCTATCTCAAACTTCTCAATGGCGACTTTTCCTTCTCTCAGAACTTGCAAGAATTTTCTCTCCTTCATCTTTATGACCACGGAGACCTGCATAGTAATATCAAAGTAAATGAGTCTCTTACAAGTACATCATTATTCTGAGCCTTCCAAATGTTCCATAAAATAATAGAAGATAATAAAGACCAGAATGTGTTACAGAATTTGATGCTATTAATAGTACCAGAAATAATATTCAAGGAATTGAAATTGGTATTATATGTTAGGCCAAACATGTTCCAGACCTCAGAGGAAAAGAAGCATTCAAAGAAGACATGAGCTATAGACTCTGGATGTTTACAGACCAGACAGATGTTGGGTTCCCCCCCAGGTTTCTTGAATGGCATTTTATGAAGAAAGAGTTTCCACAGAAAGCAAGAGATCTTTGGCTCCACTGGTCTACTCCATAGGAGCCTAAAGTATTTATTCCAATCTGGGTCTTGGACCTCTAGGCCCCATTTGAGGTTAACATGGGAGAATATATCAGTGTTAGCAGTCAAGAGCTGGTAGATATACCTAGATTTACCAAGGTGGAGAGGAGTGCTATCAGGCCAAAAGAGTTGGAAACCATAAAGGGAGTTAGAGAAACATCCCTTAATGGGACCTAATGAGTCAAATGTAGCAGAGAGTATAGAGAAGGTTCTCCATTGAAATATGGGGAAACTATTTTGGGATTCAAGTAGCTCCCAGTGGGAAAGAGTTCCCTATTGGATTAAATCACTGAATGTATCAACTCCTCTCTTCGCCCACTTCCTTGTTGAACATCCCTATAGTAGTGTCAGTGGTTTTTCCCCATGCTTCAAGTTCCACCAGATAGATTTGAATCCACAAATATTACCACTCTTTTCCATCGGCCCCTTATTGCTCAAAAATCTCTTAAGCCTTCCAAATACTTCTAAAAACATTGGAGCCTTGAACAACCACATTCACATCAATGGTGAAGATGTCAGAGAAGATAGCTTCTGCCACCCTCTAGACCTGGAAATGTGGGCCAAATTCAAATTGTTCCTCACCAATACTTTCCATGGCTTACTCCCCATAGCTGCTTTAGCTATCCACTTGACTACAAGAGCTACATCCTTTGATCTCAGATCTTTGAGGCTTAGTCCCCCCAAGACCTATCCCTGGAGCACCATTCCCAGGAGACCGTGTGCATCCTCTTATTACCCCTACCGTCAGACTAGAGAAAATATCTGATCACCTTCTGGATAGAGTTAAACTGATTCTGGTTGAAGAGCCACAAAGAAGAGAAATAGACAGGGTAGGAGGAAAGAATCTTCTGTCAGACTTGAAACTTACCAGGAAATGAAAGGAGGTTGTTATCCCAATTGGTGAGATTTTTGTTAATATTTTCACTGATCCATTCCCACATCTGATTTATATTAGGAGAGACAACAAAGGGGGTCCCTAAATATCTAACTACATGGTTAGGCCCTCCCCACTGAAATCCATAGCCACCCCACCAATCAGGAGGGTCATGTTCCCAACCTTGCACAATAGATTTGGGAAGAGAGACTTTGTTGCCTGAGGCATTACAGAATATGTCTAGTTTGGTCATCAAAAATCTCATATTATCTTCGTCAAGGTGCAGGAGAATGGAAGTGTCATTAGCAAATTGGATGTTGGATACTTCTTGATTATTGGGGATAAGGATGGCTTTCACCCTTGGGGAGAGGGAGTCATCTCTGAGGAGGTAGTGGAGAGAATCTGCAACAATGAAAAATAGGGAGGGGGAAAGGGTGCACCCTTTCCTAATATATCTAGAGAGACAAAAGAAATTAGACCTGACTCCATTCACTTCTACTACAGCCATAGCACCATATAGGAGCACTGAGACCATCCTGCAGTAGTAGGGAGGAAATCCTAAAGCTTCCAGCAACATGATGATAAATCTCCATTCTATCATGTTATAGGATTTATCATAATCAATGACGAGCATGACACACTTTTGTTCTGACACCTTTGCCCATTCCAGAGCCTCCCAACATGTAATAAGATTTTCAAGGATGTATCTCCCCTTGACAAAACCAGTTTGGGTGAAGTTAATAACTGAGGTAAGGAGGCTCTCAATTCTCAAAGCCAAGGTTTTGGCCAAAATCTTGTAGACAACATTGAGGAGGGTAATAGGCCTCCAATTTTTAATTAGCAGCCTGTATCCATCCTTAGGTATAAGATTGACGAGTCTTGCATTCAGGGTGGGGCCAAGAGTGTCTGCTTAAATAGCTTCATTATAAACTCTGAGAAGCCTAGGGCCAATCCAATCTAAGTTAGGCTTGTAGAATTCTATAGGAAGTCTGTCAGGCCCAGATGCTTTTTCATTGGCCATCTTCCTAATGGAGATGAAGATTTCCTCCATAGAATGCTCCTTTTTCAACTTAGCTGCCTCCATTTCCCTTACCCTCTTAGGGATGAAGCCTCTGATCTTTCCCCTGGCAGACTCCGTGGATACGACTAAGTCTTCTGATGTAAACAATTATCTATAAAATCTAGAGAAAGCATTGATAACCTCTTGCTGCGAGGTAATGACAACATCCTGATCTCTAATGAATGCAATCTTATTCCTAGCCTATTTATTCTTTAAAGTATGAAAGAGAAATTTAGAACCTTTATCTCCTAGATTAATTCAGTTGATTATGGCTCTTATCTGTGCTCCTCTAGTTCTGGCCAATTGTAATCTCCTGAGGAAGTTTCTACAGGTAATTAAATTGTTGAGAAACTCTGTGGAAGAGGGGGATTCTTGTATCTGGGCCTTTTCCTCTTGAAGAGACTCAACAAGTTTGCACTCTTCAAAATCTAGAGTCTTTGGCTTTCTTAGTCCCAACTGCTTTCAGCATATTCTGCCAAGAAACTGTGGTTTGGGTCCATCTGTCAATATCAGTGTCATGCTGAGCTACATATTCATTGTAACTATTGTGGGTCCATAACACACACCCCATTTTGGTCCTCTGACCATGGGGACCCCCCTCTTTTTTCTGTCTTTCGGTCTTTTGAGTTTGCCCCCTTTCCCGGTTCCTCGCAAGTGGGTCTCATTATGAGCCTGTTGAACAAAGTCAAGACACTTTTTTGGCCTTTTCGCCCTTTCAACATTTCAGAGGACCTAAAGTCCTCCAAAATTATGAAATGGCCGAAAGGCCGAAGCTCGGCCCTTTCGGTGTTTTTGGCCTCTGAAACCACCGAAAGGTGGAAAGTGTCTACCTATGGACTTTTTGGTGTTTCAGATGTCGAAACACCAAAAAGTGCTAACGTCCTCCGTGGGCTATATAAGGGCTTGAGGCCCTAAATGACCTTCACTTTGCATTTTATTCTTCGGTGACTTCTGTGTTCCCCGCAACTCTGCCATTTCATCGAGCTCACTCCTCTTGGTTGATTTTTATGCACCTGCAGCCTCTTGCCTCCGTCTTCCACTCCTAACCCTTAAGAGGTAGGTTTTCTCATTGTTTTTCTTGTCTTTCACTGTTAGGTTTGGGTTTTCTTTTGTGTTTTGGGTGTTTGTTGGTCCAGTGTGCCCCCCAAATCCTTAGGGTTTTCTTTACGCCCTTAGCCTCACAGGGGATGCCTCTCCTCATCTTGCTAGTCCTTGTAATTGTTTGTGTTTGTCCCTTCAGGTTTTCTATTTTTTTTCTTTTTTCGTGACCTTTGTTACAGGTTTTCAGCCTCTAAAAGCCCGAAAACTGGGTTGGGTCTTTGTCGCCCAAGTGCTCCTTGGAGATTTGGCCTTTTCGGTATTTCAGACCTCTGAGACGTTTGAAACACTGACAAGTCTGAATCTTCGAAGATGTTGTATGCCATTCAGATTATGGATTTTCAGAATTTGAGATCCTATTCGGACTTTTAGAGTCTAAAAATCCATTTAGGACTTTCGCACCCCGAAAGTCCAAAAGTTTTTGTTCCTTGATGACTGCTCTTTCGCATTTTTGGCCTTTTCGCCCCCCTAACTATTTTTCAGCATCCGAAAGCCTGAAAAGGCTGAAAGTGAAAAATATGTATTTCTGGTTGTTTGAAAAGCTTTCTTGCTTTTGTTTTCCTAGCTTAATCACTTTCCTGCTCTTTTAGTTTCCCTTTTCAATAAAACACTAATACTTGCACCTTCCTTGTAGGAATGCCTGAGAAACGGACTACATCACCAATGAAGTACCTATACAAGGGGAATAACCCCCCTTTGAAGATTGGGAACAAACACATTAAGATCATCGATACTGACATCAGAAACGTGGATTGGGATCAGTTCCTGACAAGATGTTCCCAACCAACAGGGAGAACTGAGGACTGCACCTCACTAGTCCTATATGGCTTGGTCAACGCAGTAGCCCACCCAGTAGTTGTCACATCATTTGAGTTGATCATGACCTTGGAAAACCACTAAAATCCAGATAAAAGGGTGGTCCAAAACACAGAGGGACGGGTGGTACTAGACATAGACCAGATATTATAGAAGAGGTCGTCCACCTTCATAAAGGCATAGACAAGTTCTATGACTTCTTCATCAAAAAGGGAAATTGATGGTTCCTAAACAAAGGAGAAGAAGAATATGAGATCGTTAATGACAACTACCTCAAACAACCCCTTGTAAAAAACAAATTGGACAAAATAGACCTTAGGAGGGGGTATATGAAGGATGATATTCAGGCGGTAGTGACATTACTGAGCAGGGTGTATGGACTACCCCAGTCCATCCAACTCGAATATTGGATTATCCTCCTTATAGAAAATATCAGAGGCCATAAGGCCAGGTTTGATTGGGGCACCATCATCAGTGACAGGTTGAATGAACAACTGATTGCAGTGAAACATAACCCCAAATTCTATATGAGTACCTACATAGTATACTTATTGCGGCATGGGAAGACTATAGAGGGCTCACCAAGAGGGGAGCATAAATGATCCAAATGTGTGGCCCCACATTGTATATCCACAACTAATGAAAAGGGAAAACATGCCAGAGGATATCCCTAACTGCAGGATAGTCAATGATGCATTCATCTTCGCCATCATCCGGTCCATTGAGGGTGATTTTGCGAAGAGGATGTTAGAAGAAGCAGCTACCAAGGTTAGGGCCATTGGGGCCTATTATATACAATTTAGAACATTCACATACATTTGAGTAGCAGGTTCCACTTTAAAAATGAAGAAGCTTCCCAGGTATCTGTCTGATTGGGTAATCACTATAGAGATGGCCAGGTAGCTAGCAGATTCCTATGAACACATAAAACACAAGAAGAAGTACTGCTGGGATTTCCATATTTCTTTGGGCCCATACACCCTAACATACATGAAGGTTTTCAATTCACTAGCCTTCGAATGAGATGATTTTCCACTCCACCTGTATAAGACAGTCTGGCCCTGTTTTGACCCCATAGGCACATACAACCATATCATTGGTAAGTTCTACATCCATGAACCACATCTTGAAGACCATTGTAAACTGTGTGGATGACCATGAGGTTAGAATCAGGGACTATTGTCAGATGTTCCTTGCCCTTGCACAACATGCTTTGAAGGCCCCAATTCCCCCAAAGGTTTGGGAATATGATTCAGATGAGGTGATGGAGGAAATTTAAACACTACCGATAAAATATATAACAGGCTCATCATGAATGCAGAAATTGACAAGGATGAGAATGATGATATTGAGTTCCGAGCTAGGCATGTGCTCTGAACAATCAAAACATGGATCAAAAGGCCTCGTAAGATGGATCCAATCTTGGTAAAGACATTGATGGATCCATACCATAAGACAGATAAGCAACGTGGAGAGAAATCTAACGTGCCCAAGTACAAGAAGGCACCACCACAGAAACCAAGCATAGTCTATGGCCATGAACATGTGGTAGAGTACAGTTAAAACCCAAGAAATAAGGCTCCCATAACTATAATGAATTGGTAGATAGATCCTCCAACAAGGTCATCACAGGCTTCACCAGATGAAGGGCCATCCACTTCTAGACAATCTCCTTCTACCACCGAAAAGGGGAAGAAAACATATAAAAGGAAGAGAACTTTCGTGTCTCCACAACTAGAAACTGTACAAGAGGAGCCAGAAGAAGGAGAAGAAGAGGTACCTCTAGTAAAAAGGACAAGATCTTAGAAGAGGAAAGAGAAGGAGACTACCAGGAAACACCAAGAGGATCCCAAAGAACAAGATAATCCTTGGAGGCCGTAGGATCAGATGAGTTCCAAATGTCTGACTTTGAAGGTCTAGAATGATTTTGAGACCCAAGGAAAGACACAACAAATTATACAAAAGGGTATGAAACAAGAGCTCCATCACTCTTCCAACCCTAGGAGACCCTCACTCCACCTCGCACTTAGTTCACCAATCTAGCGCCAAACGTGCCTGTCACATAGGTGAGCTCCAACACAGATCAAGGGCCTGAAAATCAAGATGCCCCAACAACCCAAGACATAATAGGGGATAAGACCATAGGAGAAACTCCTGCTACCACTCCACCACCTCACATTCTCATTGCACCAATCTCTCTCCAACTGCCTATTCCTACTCTGCCACCTTTTTTCCCAACTCCAACACTGACTCTACCTCTTTCAACTTCTAATCTACCACCCACAATGCTAAAACCTACTCCACCAACATTTGTTCCCTTACCATGCTTCATCTCGACTCCCCAAGACTCAGCAAGCAAGGAAACTGTGTTGTTTCCCAAAACTACATTGGCGGGCATGACTGGCCTCGATAGAGAAGTGTCGATCAGTTTTTCAGGAGAAGAGGGCCAAGGAAAAGATGGACTAGATAGGGTAGTAGAAGAAGAGATAAGGGGAGATGAAAGGGGAGAAGAAGGGAAGGGGGAAGGTGAACAAGGAAAGGAACATGAGGAAGAGGTAGAGAAAGAGGTAACCCTGGGATCCCAAAACCTAGCTTCAGTCCTCCATGTTGCCTCATATTAGCCAGTCACCGCATTTAGAAAACACAACTGGTTCACTAAAGAGATTTAGTTGAGAAAGAGGACTTATATAGAAGAGGAAGAGGGGGAAGATACAAGCATGGCATTTGTGGGGCAGGCCTTTCACCAAACATCGGTCACCGTACCCGCAAGGACTATATCTTATGTTACCCAAGATACTAGGGGTCATTGGAAGGCACAATTTACAATTCCTTCTACTAGCACCTCTAAGACACAAGCGACCCTAGAAGATTACACATTTGAAGAGGTAGATTTGGGGGAGCCCACAAGGGAAGGGAGAAAAACATTGAAAACCTTAGGCCTTAAGCATGCTCTAGGGTTCATGAGCAAGGACGAGGAAACCATAAAATCCTTGAAAAAATAGAATGAAGGTTTGAAGAAGTTCATTCACAAAATGGTTGGTCCTATTGATCCAAGTTTCTTGGAGGCCTCGTTACAGGTGGTATTAGAAAAAGGAACACCCCAGACTTGCCAATAGGTTTGAACCATTCCTTTATCCAAGCAAGTGCAGATTGGAAAGGTGACTTAGAGCAATATGGAGAAGAGACCATCAAACATGTATTTAAACATTACAGGGTTATTTTGATCTAAGATAAAAATTTAATAGACTTGATAGAGAAGAAGGCGGCTTAGAATCTGAGATAAACAAATGGAAAGCCACCCTCCAAGACCTAGAATAATCAGGAAACATCGTTTCTAGATCTTGGTAAAGATATATGAGGGTGAAGAGCTCGACCACTTTGAGACCTGGATCAAACGGATGACCAAGATAATTAAGGTCTATAAAAAATTTCAAGCCTCCATATTGGAAAAATAGAAGGAGGTCTTGGAGTGGGTAGAAGAAATAGATGTTTTCTTCACAGGAATGGGCCTTGACTTATACCGAGATGAAGATAAACATATCTTACGACCATCAAAAGAAGTGGTAGAATAATTCAGGGATATTCTAGCAGGAAAAAATACCAAGGAGGCCTTACAACTATTGTTCTATTTGAAAGAAGAGATGCTAAGGATGTCAAAACATGAAGAGGAGATCTAGTTCTTCGCTTCTGAATTAACTATATTTAAAGAGAAGCAACAATGAAAGGTCAATAAGGTGAAGAGGAAAGAGATAAATTACAAGGAAGTGCAAGAAGTCATACAGAGGCTCCAGGATGCACATCTAGAAGTCTTCTCCAAATGAATCCTCAAACCTCTTTAGCATTTTAGAGAAGACAGTTTTAAACACTTGGCATTTTTCTGCAAAAGCTAAGTTCAAGTTTTTGGCCTTTTGGTCCTGTCGGCTAATACAATTTTTGGCCTTTCAGCCTCCCAAGTTTTCGGCCTTTTGGGCTCTGAAAGATCTGAAACTTTTAGACTTCCAGAATCAATTTGACACTTATCCATTTTTGGGTACTAAAAAACTTTAGAGTAGAGGTTGGGGGCCGAAATTTTGAGTGTTTCCAGCGAGATCACCTTTTTGCATGGTAGTTGAACTCCAGATTAGATTGATGACTAACTTGAGTTTATTTTGGAAGGACTAAGGTTCCCCTATTAGTTCCCACCACAAGAAGAACCTCCAGATGAAGATTCTAAGGAAGAAATCCAAGAATCAAGAAGAAGACTCCAAGTTCTCAGAAGGAACCCTATCTTCTTCCTCTTTCTTTTCTTGACAATGTTTATCCCTATTGCATGGAAAAAATGATTGTAAATGGATTTAAAATCCATGTAAACTATTTAGTATCAATTAGCAATAGTTTCTTTTTCGCAAAGTTTTAGTTTAGCTTGTGTTCATTAATTTAGACTTTGTGATGCCCTAATTTTGGCATTCAGAGTTTGTAGATCAAAACTCTATATATTGTAATTAAATCAATGTAATAGGGTTGGATTCTTAATGCAATAAAGATCTACATTTGGTGCTTCATTCATGTTGTGTTAATTGCTTCCATCTATGCAAAATTGGTGAATGTGTGCATACATTGTTCATTATTTTCAAAGAGCCTTTTGTTTTGTTGTGTTTCAAATTCGCGTTTACCTTAGTTGGAGTTTGTTGTTGTCTATCTACCTTGCTATGATGAATGCATGGAAGGGATCATGTTATAATTAATCTTTCCTTGGTTGAAAATATGTAATTAAAAGGATAAACCAAGGTATCCTTATTTGTATTTGTCCTCTAGTCCAAGTAGGAGGACATGTCACTATTTTGTATTTCCTTTAATAAG
>MU225967.1:78846-92972 GCA_018584345.1 Thuja plicata | reverse complement strand
TTACCAAAATCTCTTGGCTCTTTGTTGGATTCTTGGAGTTTCTCATATGCTTGATAGTTGATCTTGATATCTTTATCTCACTTTTGGTTTATGGTAAAATCTTCTTGCATTTCATTTTCTTGGATTATTTCATGTTTATGTTATAAATGCAAACAAGGAGCAAGAGTGGGAATCAAACTCATAAATCCAAGAGGTAAGTCCTTTTATGTTGCATACATATTACAATTTTGGTGCACTAACAATGTTGTATAATATGAAGCGTTAGTTCATGGAATCCTCCTGGCTCATGAGAAAGAGATTAAAGCTTTAACAGTGGAAGGAGATTCATAGTTGGCCATCAAAAAAGTCTGTAGCTAGTATTATTGCAATGATAAGAGGCTTTCAACTTACCAAAATAGGGCATGGGACTTAATCAACGAATTTGAAGCCTTCAACATCAAGGCCATCCCACAGAGAAAAAATGTTGTCACCAATGCCTTAGCCATATCTGCAAGTTCATTACATCGAATGGAGAAGTCCAAGCTAAAGAAATTCTTAGTTGAACTTGTTGTAGCCCTGGCCATCCTAGACAACATCACTAATTTCTAGGTCTTCCAAGACGATCAACACATCCTTGAGTTCATCATGTGCACTGGTGTGTTCGAAAAACAAATCATAAATGAAGAGAAGGAAGAAGAAGAAGTTGTTGACCAAGGGGATCCTGATAATCAAGGCATCATAAACCTAAGGACTAATGCCACACCAAAGGGAATGGTAGAGCTAGAAAGGATTTTTGACAATGATAGGACTGCCATAAAGAGACGCTTAGATGTAACTCCCGATGGCAAAGAGTGAAAGACATACAACCTTGGCACAGAAGAAGAACCAAGAGAAGTTCATATTGGCAAAGTGGATACCAAAGAAGAAAATGAGAGAATGGTTCAACTCCTCACTGAATATCGGGATGTCATAGCCTGGAGCTATGAATAATTGAAGACGTATGAAACCTTGGTCATAGTACACAATATCCCTCTAAAACCAGACTCCAAACCTTTTAGACAATGCCAAAGGCCAATGAACCCCACTATGAAGCCCTTGATCCAAAAGGAATTCCAGAATTTACTAGATGCCAGAATCATCTTTCCAATTTGACATTCCACCTAGGTCACAAACTTGTTACTGGTAAGAAAGAAGATTGGTGAGATCATATTATGCGTGGACTTCCAGAACCTGAATAAGTCCTCCCAGAAGGAAAATAACCCACTCCCGTCTCTCGATGAAGTAATACAAATATTCAATGGGTCTAAAATGATTTCCTTCCTGGACGGTTACTCAGGATACAATCAAGTAATGGTGCAGGAAGAGGACAGGTTGAAGACAACATTTACAACAAAATGGGGAACCTTTGCCTACTGACGGATGCCCTTCAGTCTGATAAACATTGGGGCCACTTTCCAAAGGGCAATGGACATAGATTTCAAAAGGTTAGTTGGGAAGTGCATTATAATTTACATGGATGACCTCATAGTCTTTTGGAAACAAAGAGATGACCTCAGAAAATGCCTGTAAAGGTGCAGGAAATATGGGATTTCTCTCAATCCCAAGAAATGCATGTTTGGGGTAACTGAAGGGAAGCTGTTGGGACACATCATTTTAGAGAATGGTATATTTATAGACCCTGAAAAGGTGGAGGCTATCCTAAATTTTATGCCGCCCCACAGCCGCAAAGAGTTGAAATATTTCTTCGAAAAGATTAACTTCGTAAGGAAATTCATCAGCGGCTTCATGAAAATAGTAAAGCCATTGAATGACATGCTCAAAAAGGATGCCAAGATTGAGTGGACCATCCAAGTAAATAAAGATTTTGAGGAAATAAAAAGTGCCATTTCCATGACTCCAGTACTAGTCAGTCCTGACTTTACCACCCCCTTCAAGGTCTACTCTTTTGCATCTGAACACTCGTGTGTAGGCATCCTAACACAAAACAAGGATAGTGAATATGAAAGACCTATAGCCTTTATGACTTTTCCCTTTAAGGATGCTGAGATTAGGTACCCCAACTTGGATAAATAGTATTTTTCCCTTGTCAAAGCCGTAAAGAAATTTTGACACTACATCTTGAGGAGCAAAGTCTTCGGGATAGTTCCAGATGCAACTGTCAAGTCTCTATTGACGCAGAATGAGTTGGGAGAGTGAAGAGGGAAATGGATGGAAATCCTCCAAGAGTTTGACCTAAAGTTCCAGCCAATGAAACTAGTGAGAGGTCAAGGCCTGACAAAGCTGATCTCCAAATTTGAAGAAGGTTTGGTATGTGAGACCTATACTGATCAAGGTGCGATTACCGATATATGGTACCAAGACATAGTTTACTACCTGCTGTAGAATCGCTGCTTGGAGGGGATGAATGGTTCATAGAGAAGAGCTCTAAAAATAAAAACTATCTCTTACATGCTAAAGAATGGCTAGTTGTATAAACGTAATTATGAGGGTTTGTACCTCAGGTGTCTAGATAGACTAGAAGCAAAACACATCCTAGAAAATTTTCATGACAAATATGGAACATGGAACGATTTAGCTGAAGCAACTGCTCACTAAATCCTAAGAGTGGGATATTTTTGGCCAACAATATTCAAGGAAACTGGAAAACACGTGAGATTGTGCCACAATTGCCAAACAAGCGCAACCCGGGAGAGAAATTTGACAATGCCCTTACATCCGATATATGAGGTACGTCCATTCGCCCAATGGAATCTAGATTTTGTTGGAATGATTAACCCCTCTTTGTTTGTAGGACACAAGTTTATTATGACAACCACTAATTACTATACACATTGGACGGAGGCCCAAGCACTGAATAATTGCACCACGGAGGTTGTAACCAAGTTCTTAGAGGATTGCATCATACTAGGTTCAGAGTGTCATTTTATCTAGCATGTGACAATGCTCCCTCCTTTTCCTCTATCTTTCTCATGCAATGGGCCTTCAAAAACCAAGCAATCCTTAAATTCTCCTCTAATTATTATCCACAAGGCAATGGAGTAGCAGAGTCTACCAACAAGAAATTGACAACAGTAATCAAACATCTCCTAGACGACAATCCCTAGGATTGGCACACACAACTGAAATACACCCTATGGACCAACCGGGTGAGGATAAAGAATGCTTTGGGGACATCCCCATACCATTTGGTTTACATCTTACAACTGGTCTTAACTATGAACTTGAAAATACCAATCTTTATATTTATGGACCAATACATGGGAGGTGAAGATAGAGTGCAAGTCAGACTCACTAATCTCCTCAATCTGGAGGAAAAACAAACATTGGCCCTGGAGCATGTGTCAAAGCACCAGGTCACCATCAAGAGGTGGTTCGACAAGAGAGCCACCATTAAATCCTTTAGGATCTCTGACCTTGTTCTCATGTGGGATAAAGCAAAAGAAAAGTCGGGTAGACACACCAAATTCCAAAGATTGTGGACAGGCCCTTATCAGATAACAAAGATTTTGGGGGAGAACACTTTTAGGATCATATTTTTAAATGGAGAGTTGACCCCATTTCCAGTCAATGGGAAATTCCGCAAACATTATTTTGGATCCTAAGTGAGATTGCCTTCCATCCATTGTATCATAGTCCTTTTTTGTTTTTTGCTTTCTTTGTTTTCTTTCCTTCTTTTTTTGTCCTCGCTGTCAGTCTATTCTTCCGTCCCTAGTCATTCCTCCTTTTTGTTGGGGCTCTTTTTGCTTTGGGTCTAGTGTGTATTGGATTCACTCCAAGTGGTTCCTAAATAGGAACAAAGGTATTTCTTATCCAAATTCTCCAAGGTGACATACAGAGCAGAGAACACTCCAAAAGACAAAGTGGAAACATCTATCATTGGCAGAAAGGAAGAGGTTGAAAGCTTGGTCATCCTAATCACCAAAACACATTAAGGAATGAAACACAAGAAAGTTGGATTCTCAAGCATTTTTCAGTTGCAACCAGCATTAGTGCATGGATTTGGGTACCCACCGATCCCTAGAACCCAAGTCTAAATGGATGCAAAGGTGGTAGCAAAAGAAAAGAAGAGAAATAGCTGAAGAAAGAAAATAAGAACACACAAAAAGAAAAATGGCCTGAAGAGGTCATGAGTGTGAGATCTAGGTAGCATAGCCTAATCGCTGCTTAGGTTAATCAAAGAAAAGAAATATGGACCTGAATGCATGGAATAAACTTACATCCAAAGCCTAATGCATTTCAGGCACTCAGAGGAAAATAAGAACAACTTTCCAAAGAACAAAAATCTCAAGCAAAGAATACAACCTAGCGGACAAAGTAGACTAGGGTGACTGTGACAACCTCTACCAGGGCTATGAATGCTCAGCTGGTAGTAGAGTAAGGTTATACTTGGGGTTCAAGGGAAACTTTATCGGGGCTATAGATGCCTGACTGGAAGCAAAGATCTTTCCAAGAAGCCCTGGTCTACATAGTGAAGGTTGGGAACAACTAAAAAATATTTGGGTTACCACAATCGAGAGTCAAGGAATAAACACACGTGAACACACACTAAGGAGACCAGCATAAAATTCAAAATTGAGATTCATTAGAAGATTGTAGGCTCCTACGTCTCTTGGTTTTTGTTCTATTGCAAAGTTACAACCGAATAGAGTCTTGATGGTGAAGAAATGCCTTGGTCATTCCTCCTTTCATTGGGGCTATTTGTTGTGGGTCCACAACACACACCCCATTTTGGTCCTTTGACCATGGGGACCCCCCTCTTTTTTTTTTCTGTCTTTTGGTCTTTTGAGTCTGCCCCCTTTCCCAGTTCCTCGCAAGTGGGTCTCATTATGAGCCTGTTGAACAAAGTCAAGACACTTTTTTGGCCTTTTCACCCTTTCAACATTTCGAAAGACCTAAAGTCCTCCAAAATTCCAAAATCGCTGAAAGGCCAAAGCTCAGCCCTTTCAATTTTTTCGGCCTCCAAAACCACCGAAAGCCTGAAAGTGTCTACCTATGGACTTTCAGTGTTTCAGATGCAGAAACACTGAAAAGTGTTGACATCCTCCAGGGCTATATAAGGGCTTGAGGCCCTAAATGACCTTCACTTTGCATTTTGTTCTCTGACATATTTTGTGCTCCCTGTGACTCTGCCATTTTGTTGAACTCACTCCTCTTGGTTGATTGCCTTGCACCTGCAGCCTCTTGCCTCTGTCTTCCACTCCTAGCCCTCAAGAGGTAGGTTTTCTTGTTGTTTTGCTTATCTTTCATTGTTAGGTTTGGGTTTTATTTTGCAATTTGGGTGTTTTTTGGTCCATTGTGCCCCCAAATCCTTAGGGTTTTCTTTACGCCTTGGCCTCATAGGGGAGGACTCTCCTCATCTTGTTAGTCCTTGTTGTTGTTTGTGTTTGCCCCTTCGGGTTTTCTATTTTTTTTCTTCTGTCGCGACCTTTATCGCATGTTTTTGTCCTTCAAAAGGTCAAAAATTGGGTTGGGTCTTTGTTGCCCTAGTGCTCCTCGGAAATTCAACCTTTGTGGCATTTCAGACCTCTGAGATGTTTGAAACACCGACAAGTCTGAAGATCTTGTATGCCTTATGGATTATGGACTTTCAGAGTCTGAGATCTTGTTTAGACTTTCGGAGTCTGAAGACCCATTTAGGACTTTCGCACCATGAAAGCCTGAAAGTTTTTGTTCCTCGACGATTTCTCTTTCGTGTTTTTGGCCTTTTTGGCCCCCTAACTATTTTTGGTGTCCAAAAGCCCGAAAAGGCCGAAAGTGCGAAATATGCATTTTTGGAAGTTTGAAGAGCTTTTCTGCTTCTGTTTTCCTAGCTTAATCGATTTCCTTCTCTTTTAGTTTCCATTTTCAATAAAACATTGATACTTGCACCCTCCTTGCAAGAATGCCTAAGAAATGGATTGTGTCACCAATGAAGTACCTATATAAGGGGAATAACCCCCCTTCGAAGATCAGAAACAAACACATTGAGATCACTGATACTGACATCAAAAATATGGATTGGGATCAGTTCCTGACAAGATGTTCCCAACAATAAGGGAGAACTGAGGACTGCACCTTACTAGTTCTGGCTGGCCTAGTCAACGTAGCAGCCCACCTAGTGGCTGTCAAATCATTCAAGTTTATCATGACCTTGGAAAACCACTACAATCTAGATAAAAGGGTGGTCCAAAATATAGAGGGAAAATTGGTACTAGACATTAGACCAGATATCATAGAAGAGGTTTTCCACCTTCATAAAGGCATAAACAAGTTCTATGACTTCTTCAGCGAAAAGGGAAACCGATGGTTCCGAAACAAAGGAGAAGAAGCATATGAGATTGTCAACAACAACTACCTCAAATAACCCCTTGTAAAAAACAAATTGGACAAAATAGACCTCAAGAGGGGGTATATGAAGGATGATATCCAGGCGATAGTGAAATTACTAAGCATGGTGTATGGACTACCCTGGTCTATCCAACTCAAAGATTGGATGATCCTCCTTATAGAAAAGATCAGAGGCCATAAGGCCAGGTTCAATTGGGGAACCATCATCAGTGATAGGTTGAATGAACAACTGATTATAGTGAAACATATCCCCAAATTATATATGAGTACCTACATAGTATACTTATTGGCAGAACGAGTAGACTACCCAGAGCTCACCAAGAGGGGGAGCATAAATGATCCAAATGCATGGCCCCACATTGTATATCCACAACTAATGAAAAGGGAAACATGCTAGAGGATAGCCTTGATTACATGATAGTCAATGATGCATTCGTCTTCACCATCATCTGGTCCATTAAGGGTGATTTGGTGAAGAGGATGTCAAAAGAAGCAATTGCAAAGGTTAGGGCCATTAGGGCCTATTATATATAATTTAGAACATTTACATACATCCGGGTATCAATTTCCATTTTAAAACTGAAGAAGTTGCCCAGGTATCCGTCTGATAGGGTAATCACTATAGAGATGGCCTGGCCAGGCAGCTAGCAGATGCCTACGGACACATAAAACACAAGAAGAAGCACTGCTGGGTTTTCCCTATTTCTTTGGGCCCATACACCATAACAAACATGAAGGTTTGCAAGTCCTTGGCCTTCGAATGGGATGATTTTCCACTCCACCTGTATAACACAGTTCAGCCCCATTTTGACCCCATAGGCACATACAACCATATCATTGGAAAGTTCTACATCCATGAACCACATCTTGAAGACCATTGGATAAATTGTGTGGATGACCACGAGATTAGAATCAGGGACTGTTGTAGGATTTCCCTTACCCTTGCACAACATGCTTTAAAGACCTCAATTCTTCCAAAGGTTTGGGAATATGATTCAGATGAGGGTGTGGAGGCCATTTACACTATAGATAAAATATATAACAGGCCCATCATGAATGAAGAAACTGACAAGGATGAGAATGATGATATTGAGTTCCGAGCCAGGCATGTGCTCTGAATGACTAAAACATGGATCAAAAGGCCTTATAAGATGGATCCAATCCTGGTAAAGACATTGATGGATCCACCCCATAAGATAGATAAGCAATGCGGAGATAAATCTACCGTTCCCAAGTACAAGAAGGCACCACCATAGAAACCAAGGATGATCTATGGCCATGAACATGCGGTAGAGTACAGTTTGAACCCAAGGCACAAGGATCCCATGAATAGAATGAATGGGTAGATAGATCCTCCAACAGGGTCATCATAGGCTTTTCTATATGAAGGGCCATCCACTTCTGGAAAATCTCCTCCTACCACCAAAAAGGGCAAGAAAACATATAAAAGGAAGAGAACTTATGTGTCTCCACAACTGGAAATCATACAAGAGGAGCCAGAAGAAGGAGAAGAAGAGGTACCTCTAGTCAAAAGGACAAGATCTCAAAAGAGGAAAGAGAAGGAGACTACCAAGAAACACCAAGAGGATCCCAAAGAATAAGATAATCCCTTGGAGGCCTTAGGATTAGATGAATTCCAGATCTCTAGCTTTGAAGGTCTAGAGGGATTTTCAAACCAAGGGAAAGACACACCAAATTATACAATAGGGTATGACACAAGAGCTCCATCAGTCTTCTAGCCCCAGGTGCCCCTCACTCCACCTCCCACTCAATTTACCAATCCAGTACCGAACGTGCCTATCATAGAGGTGAGATCCAACACAGACCAAGGGCCTAGAAATCAAGATGTCCCAAAAACCCAATACATAAAAGGGGATAAGGCCAAAGGAGAAAATCCTGCTACCACTCCACCACCTCAGATTGCAATTCCACCAACCTCTCTCCCACCGCTTATTCCTACTCCGCCACCTTTTCTCCCAACTCCAACACCGAATCCACCTCCTTCAACTTCTACTCTGCCACCCACAATGCCAACACCTACTCCACCACCATATGTTCCCTTATGATTCTTCATCCCAAATCCCCAAGAGTCATCAAGCAAGATAACCATGATATTCCCAAAAACCACATTGGTAGGCATGACTGTCCTTGATATAGAAGTGCCGATAATTTTGTCAGGAGAAGAGATCCAAGAAAAGGATGGACCAGATAGGGCAGAAAAAGAAGAGATAAGGGGAGATGAAAGGGGAGAAGGAGAAGGGTAGGGGAAAGGTGAACATGGAAAGGAACAGGAGGAAGAGTTAGAGAAAGAGGTAACCCCGGGATCCCAAAACCTAGATTCAGTCCTCCATGTTGCCCCATATGAGCTAGTTACCACATTTAGTAAACCCTCCTGGTTCACTAAAGAGATTCAGTCGAGAAAGAGGAATTATACATATGAGGAAGAGGGGGAAGATACAAGCATGGCATCTATGGGGCAGGCCTTCCACCAAACATTGGTCACTATACCTACAAGGACTATATCGTATGTTACCCAAGATACACGGGGTCATTGGAAGGCACAAGTTGCAATTCCTTCTACTGGCACCTCTCAGACACAAGAGACCCCAAAAGATTACACATTTGAAGAGGTAGATTTGGGGGAGCCCACAAGGGAAGGGAGAAAAATATTGGTAGCCTTAGGCCTTAAGCATGCTCTAGGGTTCATGAGCAAGGATGAGGAAACCATAAAATCCTTGACAGAATAGAATGAAGCTTTGAATTAGTTAATTTCGTAAATGGTTGGTCCTATTGATCTGAGTTTCCTAGAGGCCTCATTACAGGTGGTATTAGAAAAAAGGAACACCCCAGACTTGTTGATAGGTTTGAACCTGTCCTTTATCCAAGCAAGTGCAGATTGGAAAGGTGACTTCAAGCAATATGGAGAAGAGGCCATCAAACATGTATTTAAACCTTACAAGGTTATTTTGATCAAAGCTATAAATTTAATAGACTTGATGGAGAATTAAGGAGGCTTAGACTCTGAGATAAACAAATGGTAAGCCACCCTCCAAGACCTAGAAATAATCAGGAAATAACATTTCCAGATCTTGGTAAAGATATATGAGGGTGAAGAGCTCGACAACTTTGAGACCTCGATCAAATGGATGGCCAAGATAATTAAGGTCTATAAAAAATGTCAAGCCTCCATATTGGAAAAGAAGGAGGTCTTGGAGTGGGTAGAATAAATAGATGTTTTCTTCACATGAATCGGCCTCAACTTATAACGAAATGAAGATAAACATATCTTACGGTCATCAAAAGAAGTGGTCCAACAATTCAGGGATATTTTGGCAGGTATAAATACCAAGGAGGCCTTACAAAGGAGTGCAAAATTCTCTTGGAATTGGATGCTTGAAAGGCTCTGCAAGTTGGCCCGTGGTTCCCTTGGTTTTCATTCTTTTCTCTTGCAGTAGGAGGACTCATGACCCTCTGTACTGCTTGCGTGGCATGGATGGTGTGCTTGTTCTCTACTTCCTTTGGTCTCATTTTTTTGGTTTTGCTTTTAGGTTTTTTTGTTTTGTGTTCTCTCATTTCTTTCCTTGTGCTTATGTGTGTGCCCTTGGTGCATCTCTTTTGATAATTTTTTGTCCCCATTTTGGCCTTGGTTCATTTGAGAGTACCATTATTTCGAGTATTGAGAGTCATCTAGTTGCAAGATTTTTTGTTTTTCCACGAGTTTCTCTCTGATGGACGTAGAGGTTCTTAATGATGGAAATGATGACTCCAAGGGAAATAAGAAGGAATGAATGCAGAATATTAAAGCAGCTAATGCATAGGTTAAACCATCCTACAAAGTGGTTGTTTTAGAAGAAACAATTTACCAGAGGCAACGCGATTCATAGTAGTTGACAACAATGGAAGAGAACCATCCTGTCTCGATGGAGATAGACAGAGAGGAGGTAACTCTGGAAGCCCAACAAAATGCGTGGGAGAGGGTAAAGTTGGAGGAGAGGAAGGTAAGATCCTGTTGCCTGGCTCCAAGATTCTCAATCTCTCTCCAAATGCGGAAATGGTAACTGCTATAAAATCTGAGCAATCCCACTTAAAAAATGCAGCAATTTTCTTTGTTTGCATGAATATGAAGTTTCTCCCTGCTAGGAAGTTCCTGGATGATTGGATAGGGAATGTATGGGGAAAAAATTGGGCTTAATGGTTAGTTTTAGTCACAAGGTGCAAAGGGGATTATTTTTTATCTTTTTCAAAAATCATTCTATGCAAAAAAAAGCTTTAAATAAAGGTCTGTGGAATGTTGGTCAAACTATTTTCAGAGCTCTCCCGTGGGCTCCTAGTTTTTGCTCAGACAATGTTATTACCGGAGCCTCCCCTTCGTGGATTGAAATTAGAAATGTGTAGCCAGAATTCTATCATTTTATTCTGCTTCTCCTCAAACCCTTGGGCTCAGTGCTTCAAGTTGAAGAGGCCAGATTAACCCTTCCTCATCTCAACACTCGTGCCCTTGTCATTCTGAACCTAGAGGTTACCTTCCCCAATGAAATTGCAATGGAAATTGAAGTAGAGAAATTGTTTTGGGCCATGGTTAAGCTAGGGGACATTGGAGACTACTTCCATTGCAAACTCAATGGACATAATAGATGTGACTGTCCTCTCCTTAAGAATGTTCAGAAGACCTTTAATGGAGAAGAATTAAACAATAAAGACAATAATCCCGTACCCGACTCGAATGTTGAAAATGATAAACAAAACACACAAAGGAAATATGATAATGTCGCGAACACCACTAAGAATAATAGGGTTAGTAACAAGGATACAATGGACTCCCATCTAGACAAATTCGTATCCCTTTCCAACCCTCTATTTGAAGATGAATTTGTTGTCCAAATGGCTACCCCGAACAAAGAGGTACCGAACCATTTTGCATTTCAGTCACAATACATCCTTGTTCCTAGAGAAATGGTGAATGAGGATAATGCCCCATGCCAAAATGCTTAGCAAATAGCCTTATCCAAAATTAGAAACAAAAATGCCAAGATTTTATCCAAGCAACATTTAGTTGGATAGTGTGAGGTCTATTCTAATGCCACGACTCCTGAAACACCTATCACTCACCTTGTTGATGAAAACTAGAACCTAAATTCTGGTGAGGAGGACTCCTGTTCTCCTATCGATAACCTAGCCTTGATAGTGCATAGTGAAAAAGACAATGAGGAGGATGGCTTTGGAGAAGTGATCTCCAAGAAAAATAAATGAAAAACTTATGAAAGGAGCAACAGTTTGAAAAACAATGGTAAAAACCTTAGAATCAAAAATAAGGAAATCCTAGAGTGCTTTAACAAAATCTGTCAGAATCCTAACCCCCCCAAATCTTTATGATGATGAACATCTTTAGCTGGAACATCAGGGGTCTAGAGATGCCAGATAGAAAGTATATTGTTAGGAATTGGTGCAAAAAGATACCTTACAAGGACATCATCTGTTTCTAAGAGATCAAAGTGCCTGGATTCCAAGCCCTAAATACCCTTCCATTCATATGTAAGAAGGCCACATGCATATATTCAAAACATTCTAGAGGGAAAGGAGGTGTGGCCATCGTGATTAGTGACAAATAGGCCAGTAAGATTAGTTCTAAAGGTACATCCCCTTGTCAAAGGTTTATTTGGGGGATCTTCAAGGATAACAACCAAGAAATAGGAATATGCAATATCTATGCCCCAAATGACTATCGAGATAGGGCACAGTTGTGGGATTGGTTGGCATCTAATTTACCTGAGTCCAAATGGATATTCATCAGGCACTTGAATATTATTGAGAGTAGAGAGGATAAATGTGGTGGGAATAAACACAGTTGGAAAGGAAATGAATTCTATTTTTGGGCCAAGTTGAAGAGAAGAATCCAAATTAAGGATCCTTTGGAGAATATGAAACAAGAATACAACAACATTTGGTTCACATGGTGTAACAATCAAGCCAATAGAAATAGAGTTTATTGCAGACTAGATAGGGTGTATTTCAACCCGTGTTTTAACATTAGTAAGCACTCTGGACAAAACCCAGTGAAAGTGACCCTTGTGAGTATGTCTGATCATTCTCCCATTCATATTAATATATCTCTAGATAATCTTCCCTCACCTATCCTCAAGAAAAAGAGGTAGAGCCTCTTCAAACTAAATACATACCTGCTCAAGGAAGAGGATTCCCCTCAAGCTCTGTGGACTACTACAACCCTCTCCAAATTCTACAATTCTGAGCTCTCTTCCAAAAAAAAATGGGTTCAACAAGTCAAGGTCTGGAGGAAGTTATTCCAAATTGTTGGGACCAAAGAATCCCTTGATAGGAACCAGAAAGAAAATTTGTACCAGAGGCAATTGAACCAAATTGAATCCCAATAGCAGACTAGAGGTCATGACTTGGAATTGGAAAAATCTCTTATCAACACTAAATCCAATCTTAGGAAGATCCAAAACACTAAAATTCAAGGTAAAAAGGTTAGAGCCAAGGCCAGATGGATCAAGTATGGGGACAAAGGTTCTAAGTACTTCTTCAACCTTATCAAAGCTAAATAGAGTAGATAAGATATCAATGGCATCCAAATAGACAATGGTATTACCTCCAATAATGAAGAGACTTTGCAAGCTTTTGTTGAGTACTATAAGAATTTTTTCTCCTCTGAACATAACTCTGAAAACTTTGAAGTTATGAACAGATGCATCATCATGATCCCTAAGAAAGTGTCCCAAAAACAAGGATTGGAACTTGAACAAAGAATCAGTATTAGAGAAATTGATGAAGCCATTGGGTCCTTAGCTAATGACAAATCACTTGGGGTTGATGGTCTTCCGACATAATTCTACAAAAATAATAAGGAATGGATATCAGGGGAACTACTCAAAGTATATGAAGAAGCCTATGAGTATGGGTCCCTTGGGAGGGACATAAACAAAGGTCTAATCAAACTCCTACCCAAAGAGGGGGACAAATCTCAAATAAGGAATTGGAGACCCATTACCCTTCTAAACATCTCCTATAAGATCATTGCAAAAATTATGGCTAGAAGAATTAGTGAGATCTTAAAGAATGTGGTATCAGTCACCCAGACCGGTTTTATCAAAGGAAGATACATCTTAGACAATCTAATTACTAGGCGGGAAGGTATGGAATGGGCTAAAATAGATGGGCAGGAGGTGGCTATGATACTCCTTGATTTTGAGAAAGCATTGTAGACACCCTAAATTGTCCTTTTTCATTTCTATATTAATTTAATTAATATTGCCTATAACAACATAGTTAATTCTTATAGATTAACTATATTTGTTATATTCGACTATTTATTTAATTTATTAAATAAATTCATCACCTTGTATTTAAATTTAATTTAAATACTATCCCTAATATATTAAAATTTATTTTAATATATGTTTCCTCCATATTTCTTTTAAATAAATTTTATTTATTTAATCCCTCCATTTTCTCTAAAATTCTTCTAAACCTTATTTAAATTAAATTAAATTTAATTTAATTTAAATCTTACTTCTCCTTGCTTTTGGCTAAATTCAACCTAATCACACTTAAAAGGTAAATAAACCCATTTTAGCCTTAATCACTTGCACACACATGTGAATTGAAAAGTCAACTCCTCTCTCTTTAACCACTTAATCCTAGCCACTCATTCCTTTTGCCTCTTAATCTCCTTCAATCCCACCAAAACCCTACCTAACCCTCAATCTCAGCCACTCATTTTCCACCTCTTAATCCTAGCCGTCCATTTTTCATAGCAAATCCATAAAAGGAGGCCTCACTCCTCATTTGCAACTAGAATGAGA
>MU225967.1:10969-69018 GCA_018584345.1 Thuja plicata | reverse complement strand
GAGAGCACACCCACAAAATCTCTAAGAGCAAATCAAACAAGTCTTGGGTGCACTTGTTTTAGCTCATTGGAGGTTGTAGTGAAAATATAGTTGTATTTCAAGTTCTTTACATGCTTTGATTTATTAAGTATATCTTGTGTTTGCATGTCTTGACTTGCTGTGTAGCTGCAGGTATTTTCATTGCATACAAGCATACGACAGAATTGAGTGGTCTTTTGTTCTAAAAATGTTAGAGGCTTTTGGATTCCCAGACTACTTCAGCAAGTGGGTAAGTATCCTACTGAAAGACTCATCAGCAGTCATTGATGTCAATGGAGAGATTTATGAACACATCCCCCTGGAAAGATCCATTAGACAGGGATGTCCCCTAGCACCTGCACTATATGTCATAGCTACAGATGCATTGACCTACATTCTCAGGGAATCAGATATATGTCCCCCTATTAAAGGGATAAAGTTACCTAACAGTGAAGATATCCTTGTTGAGCAGTTTTCTGATGACACTGCTCTTTTAATTAATCTTTAATAAGATAAATTTGATAATACTCTTAGCCAGATACAAATGTTTTGTTCAGCTTCTGGAGAAAAAGTGGCTCCTCACAAATCCAAGATATTGGGATGGTCAGACAAGCCTCCTAGGTGGCCAGAAGATAAGGACTAGCAATGGGCTAGCCCCTCTACCATTTTCAGATACCTTGGTATTCCCTTTGCCATTGAACCCTCTATTAATGACATGTGGACCTGGATATATAAAAAGGTTGAACACAAACACCTCAAATGGCAATCTCACATGTTGTCGCTTGCTGGCAGAGCTCAAGTAGTGCAGAAAGTTCTCTCCTCTCATGTTGTATACTATGCCTCTTCATGGATGTTGGCCAATATCCAGATTAACAAACTTGCGAGAATTCTTAGAGAGTTCCTATGGTTTGATGGAATGGGCAACATAAAGAGACACTGTGCAAAATGGGAATGGTGCTGCATTCCAAAAGGAAGAGGAGGACTGGGTATGAGGGACCTCCAGTCACAAGGATTGGCACTAGCTGCCAAATGGATCCTTAAAGCCCTAAAAGGCAATGAGCCTTGGAAATTTCTAGTTAGGAATAACATTGAGAGATCTAGCATCAAAAAGGAAAATTATGGAAGGACACCCCTTTGCATGATATTGTATTTGGAGACTTTGAAATAAAAGTTAGTGGTTCCAAAGTGTTTCAAACCATATGGAAGGTGTGGTGTCAGGTCAGGACTTAGGTCTGTTCAAGGGGTGCTATTTGGAAAAATCCTACATTTACAGTTTTGGATAGGTCTATTTGGTGGGGGTTATATCTAAATGGAAAACCGTTGGCATTAACTCAGTCTTGCTTTGAAAAGAGTTGGCATATGAAAGGTATCACTCTCATTTAGGATCTGCTGAGGGATCAAAAGCTGAGAACTTGGGAGGATATCCAAGGAACCTTCAACATACCACAGTCCCAAAAGAAAACCTATACCCTGATATCTAAGGCTGTGGGAAGATTCTTCCCTAGTAGGATGGTGTCCTCTACCCAGATGCTTGACTTGATTAAATGGAAAGATGGTAACAAGGTTGTTGATTTCTCTTGCAAAAAAATCTATGCAATGCTTAAAGAAGACTTAGTAACTACTCTCAAAATTAACTCCAATTGGAACTTCAACTGGTCTAGCAGTAGATGGCTCTCTTTCATTGATTTTTTTGGCATTCCCAATTGAACCTAAGGTTTTATGCTTTAGATGGCTATTTTTGTTAAAAAAACTTGTTGTCGGTCCTTTCTTGCACCAGATCATTACTTGTTCTATTTGTAACTCCCTTGAATCTTTTGAACACCTTTTTTTTTAATGTGAATTTGCTAAAAGGATTTGGGCTAGTTTTCTTGGTTGCCCTATTATGTGGAATTGCCTTTATTTTTTCTCATGGAAATAAGTTGTCTTTGGTTTTGTGGATGCTTTTGACTTTAAAATGAATATTTTTTGGTTTTATTTGATTGCTGAAATTCTTTGGGTCATTTGGAAGCAGAGAAATGAGGAAATCTTTCAAGCCAGGAAGTGGGACCTTACTGAGTTTTTCATAAAACTCACACATACTAAAATTGTTTCTCAGGTCACAACAAGGATAGAGGTTTCAGAAGAAAGATTCCTATCACTGCTATAGGAAGGGGCTATGATTGTGTTCAAAAGGGACATCCAGTCTGCCAATTATAAAGAGACAACACAAGCAAATATTTTACAAACAGAGAACCCTGCCCCAGAGAACCATCCCAGTACACCCAACAACAAGGTAACCAATGCAACAAAGGACATCAGAATAGGGGCCCAAGAGGGCACATTCACTAGTGATAACTGGAACAATCAAGACCACAATGATAACTAGAGCATCCAAGAACGAAGGATCAACAATGATGGATGGGACACCACAAATACTAGGGTCAATACAGATGGATGGGGAGATTCTTAGAAATAACTGTTGTTTAAAGAATAACCAATTTTGTTGATGTATAAGCTCTTATAGTTCTATTATTAAGCATACTTTGTACATTGTCTCAAGACTTTGATCTAGTCTAGGGTGGTATCTGCAGCAACAAACTCATGCTGCTTTTTTGGTAATTTTGGCTATCTTTTGATGTGCTCTGTAATTTCTCCAGTTGATACACTATCTCAATATAAAAAAGGAGGACTTACAACAATTGTTGTATTTGAAAGAAGAGATGCTAAGGATGTCAGAACATGAAGAGGAGATCCAGTTCTTTGCTTCCGAATTAACTATATTTAAAGAGAAGTAAGAACAAAAGGTCAATAAGGTGAAGAGGAAAGAGATAAACTATGAGGAATTGCAAGAATTCATACAGAGACTCTGGGATGCACATCCATAAGTCTTCCCTAACTGACTCCTCGGACCTCTTTAGCATTTTGGAGAAGACAGTTTTCAACACTTGGCATTTTTTTGCAAAAGCTAAGTTCAAGTTTTTGGCCTTTCGGTCCCATTGGCTAATACAGTTTTTGGCCTCCCATGTTTTTGACCTTTTCGGCCTTCGAAGCATTTTGACCTTTCAGGCTCTGAAAGAGTTGAAACTTTCAGACTTCTAGAATCAGTTTGACACTTAGCCATTTTTGGGTGCTAAAAACTTTGAAGTAGAGGTCAGGGGCAAAAATTATGAGTGTTTCCAATGAGATCACCTTTTTGCATGGCAATTGAAATCCACATCAGATTGATGACTAACTTGAGTTTATTTTGGAAGGAATAAGGGTCCCCTATCAGATCCCTCTGCAAGAAGAAACTCCAGATGAATATTCCAAGGAAGAAGTCCAAGAATCAAGAAGAAGACTCCAAGTTCTTAGAAGAAACCCTATCTTCTTTCTCTCTCTTTTCTTGACGAGTGTGATCCCTCTTGTATGGACAAACTAATTGTAAATGGATTTAAAATCCATGCAAGATATTTAGTATCAGTTAGCAGTAGTTTCTTTTCAAAAAAAATTTAGTTTAGCTTGTGTTCATTAATTTAGACTCTCTGATGCCCTAATTTTGACATTTAGAGTTTGTAGATCAAAACTTTGTATATTATAATTAAATAAATGTAATAGGGTCGGATTCTTAATGCAATAAAGATCTACATTTGGTGCTTCATTTGTGGTGTATTAATTTCTTCCATCTATGTGAAATTGGTGAATGTGTGCATACATTGTTCATTATTTTCAAAGAGCCTTTTGTTTTGTTGTGTTTCAAATTTGCATTTACCTTAGTTGGAGTTTGTTGTTGTCTATCTACCTTGCTGTGAAAAATGCGTGGAAAGGATCATCTATTGGGATTAATGATAAATCCATCTCGTAGGTGTGCACATCTTGGTGGCTTCATGATTTGATAGATTTTTAATATCTTGCACGAGTGAATTCATCTTCTCTCCAAACGCTTGCATCCATTGGGTATAGAATTGTGACTTTGTCTGATTTATACCTCTTGGGTTTGTTCCAAATCTCTCCATCATTCAATTTGCAAGAAAGGATTTACAACATTTTATGTCCGTAGGATTTTGTTTCAGTAATTTTATTTATTTATTGTTACCTTCCTCCTTTGAATCTATCTTAAATATGAAAGTAATCATCTTGAAAATACAAAATTGCACTTTTAGTTAAACGTAAATCTTGTTAAATCAGAAAACCCCAAAAATAGTACTAAAGATTACTTTGTAGTTTGATGTCTTGAACATACCAGCAAAGGCCTCCTCATGAATATTCACATTTATCTTCAACTAAGTAACCAAGAAGGTTGTCACCCAACCGTGGAGAACCTTGGGAATAACTTCATTATTCTTTCAAGAGAGAAAATCAAGTCTTGAGATCCTAGCAAGTTAGCTTGTGTAAAAAAAATGCTCATCAGTACCATGCTATGATTTTAATAGTAGCATGTACCTCCTCATCTCCCAAGAGGGATTTATTAAGGGAAAGTCCTTGGTTTCTGTGAGTTTCTGAGCCTTGATCCTTAATAATCTAAATAGAATTAAATATAGGGTGGTGAATATCAGACAGGGTGAAGAGAAACACTTTCACACAATTATCCTTAAGCGGGGTGGGGGGGACAAATGAAGTGGTGCTTATTGAGGTATAATCTATCCAACCTTGAGTAGATTCTCTTATCCCCTCTCTAAAAGTTTGACCAGGTATACCAAACTCCTTTTGACTCCCCTTTATTGCCAGCCAACGGATCAAATATGTTAAGTTTGTTGATCATCATGGTCCAGAAGAGTGGTTCATTACCTTTCCACTCAAATCTTAGCCCAACCAACTTGTCTTGAGCTCTCCCCACCGTGTTAAATTCTCCTGCAAGGATCCACATAACAGAACACAAATTTTTTATCCACCTCCACAACTCAATTATGTCACTATGATCATTGGGGTCATAAACAAAGCACACCCCAAATTCTGTCCCATCTAGCTTAAATCTGATCTAGACTTCCCTATTGTATGGGGAGATTCCCAAATCCTAGACAATATTCCTCTAGTTGGGGCCTACCACAATGGAGACCCCTCCCCTACCTCTAGCGTGTTTGGAAGAGAAAGCATTAGCATCCTTCCAAATAAACATGAGGGCAATGTCTAGCTCAAATCCTGTTGCCTTCACTTCTTGGAGCATGAGAATGTCCAAGTTTTTATGGGAATTAAGAGGTCTCTTAACCACATATTTCCCGTCAAAGGCCTCTAGCCCTATGACATTCCAAGAAGCACATTTGATATTCATGACATAATCTCACTTATCTGTATCCATGGGTTTCCTAAATCCTTTTAACCATTTAGGGATATCCACTCTAGGGGTTTTAGACATTTTTGGGTTCCCACTAGAGAGGGGAGGTCTACCCCTCTTCTTCTTTTTAATGATTCCTTCACCAGATTTTGCAAAACTAATGCTCAAATTATCCATCTTGTTGCCCTTAGATGTGTCAATAGTAAATACAAAAGACTCATCCTTAGTAATTCCCTATGGATCATCACCAGTCTTGCCAATCTCTCCTTCCTCAAGCTCAAGCTCCTTCCTTTGAGCTGGGTCCACCTTTGTCTTCCCTATAGGGAGGGTAGAATCCTCCTGTGGCCTCCTCAATTTAGCTACATAGCTCCATGGATCAGGTGGGGGTGTAGGTATAATGACAACTGAGAATGTGTTAAGTCTATCATTAATATCTGTGGTGGTGGGAGGGGTGGCCCCTCCCATTCCATCACCTTGATCAGAATACAAGGCCTCCTCTAATGGGGATGAGGGCACAAAAATGACTCAAGGATATCCTATCCTTCTCATAGGAAAAGCAAGGGATACATCCAACTTAGAGGAAGACCCTTGACCTTGGGGAAGAATGAAGTACACTTTCCATTTAAGTTGTACAATGCCTTTATTCTTCAATGTTGTCTCTGATTTTTCCAATGGCATGTTGTTGGGCATTTTTAGTTCTATGTTTTCGTTTATGTTTTGAACCATTTAATCCAAAATCCAGGGTTTCAATACTGGCAAGATCTTCAAGGGGTTTCGGGATCACAGAGTCCGACTTGAGAGGTTCGGGTCATGTATCAAATTTCCCTTTTAATTTATCTAAGGTAGCACTAAGGGATGTAGAACATTGCTTCCATTATGAGGGTGAAATGTGGACTAGGGGGAAGATTAGGGTTAACAGTGGGTGCAGAGGCTATCAAATCTATGACGGGGTTACTCTCAAGTTCAAGGTTAGGTTTAGGAGGTGCTTTAGAATGCACAAGATTCCTCTTTTTCATAATAGGACAATCTTTCTTCTTGTGTCCTTCTTTCCTACATATAAAAAAACCATTTAATCCACCTAGGAAAGTGACCGAGCAGCATATTGGGGAAGAATCTAGGTCAAACTGTGGGGTTTCAGGGATCTCCACCCCAGGATTGACAAACACGAGGACTCAGACATCCATGTTAGGGATAAGAACATTGGATTGGTCAATCCTAAGCACTTTTACAATTGGTTCCAAAGAAAGAAGAAGAAGGTTCAAAAGGAATAGAGGGAGGTTGCCAATGATTAGCCACCTAGGGCTAGACAGTGCTAGAACTTCATCTTGGGAGGCATCGAGTGACTAGGGAATCACCCTAAAATTGCAGGGACCAACTCGCCAAAACTGCTTATCAACTATGGATTTCTATGATTTAGGGTCGTAGATAAACAAGATAAATAAACCCTTCTAAAGCATATGGCAATAGGAAAAATGATAACCCATCTTCTGACCCCAATTCTTTTGGAACCACTCATTAAGAAAATTTATGGAAGCAATTTTGGTAACATCTAAAGTAGCAAAAAAAATAGCACATTCCTTAAGCCTAGACTTCTCCTGATCAATAGAAACACCCATTTGAAGATTCAGCTTAGTAATCAAGTTGGGAGGAACAATAACCTTACCTCCATCTCCTGCACCAGTGACATCTTCCTGGGCTCCACTCATGAGAAAGGTGACTCCTTCTGATAGTCTGCGCTCATTTTGGACAACCTGTTTGAAGGATCTCTCCCTGGGTTGGGAGGAATGCTTCTCTCCATCATTGGAATACCGAACGTTGTCTCTTCAATCAATAAGAGAGGCCAGGGTCCACAAATGAGAATCCATGATGAGGCTTCTAACGGTGTGGGAATGGTTTGAATGAACATCTCTCGTGGGTGTATTGATGATTGGAGCCAAGTTGGGAGTTAATGCGCCTGCCGAAGTAGATTCCATTAATGGTAGGCTACCGAGTCCTATGGGAAGTCAAATCAAACGGGTCTATGGGTACTAGGGTTAGGAGGAGGCCACATCAAGTTGCAGAGCCATCAAGTTTTTTTGGAATGATTCCATGACAATTCTTTCTGTTTATCTTTTTCTAGCCTTTATCGAGTAGTAGTAATTAAACTTAGTGTTTACCGACCAATCCTATTTTAGTAATGTGTAAAGAAAAACATCAAAGAAATGAACCATATACACATTTGACACATATATTTTAACATGGAAATATTGTTAAGGGAAAAACCACTTGGGACCGGTAACCCAAATTTTTCACACTTTTGAAGTGAGCTCGGTGAAGAGCCAACCCTATTAAAGGTTACAAACACACTGTTAAGTGTGACCTTGTTAGAGGATTCAAAGCTAACAGTTTATATTTTGACCTATCATTCACTATGATTTCAACAAGAAAACCTTTTGATACTCTTGGGTATCTCAATACAATAAGGATGGTTAAATCCCGCTCGGTTAAGAGATTTTTTGATTCAATGGTTAAACTGAAATAGTAAATGATCTGTTCAATAATAAAAATTTTAACTTTTCCATTTTTCAGATCTATTGTTAGTCCAAAAAATACCTCTCTGATCAATGTTCTCTTCAATTCCTTTTCTCCCCTTCTTTCTTCTTTCTGCTCGGTGAATGTTCTTGCTTCTGTTGCTCGGTGTCTGCAAAATTCTTGGCTTTGTTCTTTAGCCTGTCTGCAGAAGACTTCTATCTTCACCAAAATTATATTTAGCATTCCTCTCTTCATAATGAATTACTTGTCTCTTTATATATAGATGATTTAGCCTCTCATTCTCCTTGTCTTTCTTGTTCTTGACGTAGATTGCTTCTTGATCCGCAAATCCTGCCATGCATTGCTTTAATCTTTAAAGCTTTGCTTTAGTTTTATTTCGTAGATTTCTCCTTGACAATTGTGAATAAAACTAGCTTTAAATCTTCTTCTTTTCCTTAGTTCTACTGGTCGATTAAAATAAAGCAATCAATCAGTTAACTCTAAATATAGCTATGCCAGCTAAGTAGTTTTGTCATTTTCTAACTCCAGTTGATTTTGGTTATAAACTCTTATTTTGCTCGGTAACACTTGCTAGGGTACTACTGATCTTGGGTAACACTTTTCATCGGTGTTGACTGTCCATTAGGAAATACTGTGAAGTGCTTGGGGTTCACTGTTCTCGGGTAACCCTATCACTTGGTGTATACCTTTATCGATGACAAAAAATTTGTCTCTTTAGATCTTCAAGTGTTGTGACAATATGTGTGTGAGAAATCATAACATATTAAGTTGACATCAATGAAAATACAATACATTAACTGATTTAATATCTTGCATTTACTTTCTACAGCTCGGCGATCATCTATTTATCATCTTAAAACATTCAATCAGTTATAGTTCATCAACTCTAACTATTCACTTTGCTAATAAACAAGCCCCTTGTGAGTTTGGATCTAGTAAACCCAACCCACCTTTCCTTTTAGTTTATATATGATATAACCAAGAGGAATATTTTAAACCTTATTTTCCCTCCCCATTAGTCCAAAGGAATTTTTGAGCTATTTTATTTAAGTCATCATAACCCTTTTTGGAGGGAATCCAACAAGAGGAATAGTAGACATGGGAAGATATAAATATATGGTTAACCACCTAAATTTTTCTTGCTACAGATAGAAATTTATTTCCCCAATTAATGTTTTTTTCTTTAAGTTTAAATAAGAACCAATTTCACGTATCAGAAATAGAGACCCCCAAGCCAAAGCTATACCTAGATATCTTATGATCATACGACGTTTGATTGGATTTCATTCCTTGGGAATCTAACAAGGAACTAAATTAGATTTAATAATAAGAAACTCAATTTTGTGATGAACTAACGTTGAGCCCAGTTTTGTGATGAGCTAACTTTGAGCCCAAAACTGAGAAAAATAAGTATAGAGCATCCATAACATTCATAATTTCTATTTCTATTTTTTTTTCAAGAAAAAATAAACTATCATCAATAAATGGGAGTTCAATGCCACTACATTGTTTGAAATATAAATACCTTTAATCAAATTTTGTTGATTAAATTTCTATGGGGGATAAACAAGGCAATCAATAGCCAACACATAAAGAAAAGATGAAAGAGGAAAGATCTACCTAATGGAGCATTGTAAACTGAAAGAATCATATAGAGAATTTTTAATCACAAACTGGACATTATCATCTTGAAACCTCATTGAACATGTTTACAAATTTTAGGGCCAAACCCTAGCCATTGCAAAATTTTGATGATAAATATCTATGTTGTTCTATCATAGGCCTTGTCAAAATTGAGTTTCACAAGTAAAGTATTTTTTCCTATGTGTTGAGCCCACTCACAAGTTTCCTAGGAAAGAATTAAGTTATCTAGAATAAATCTTCCACCCAAGAACCTATTTTGCTCAAGTATAATAATCCTTTTGGTTACTACCTTAATTCTTTAAGATATGCTCTAGCAATGATCTTATAGGAAGAACTAAGTAAAGTAATAGGCCACCAACTAGATGGAAAGAAGCTTAATTAAGCCTTTATTAATTTTAGGGTCCAATGAACCTTCTCTCGAAGCTTCCAAATAAACAAGGTAAATTTCATTTGTAATATGATGTCACATCATTTGGTAGAGCTCAATAGAGAAAATATCAAATCTAGGACTATTATTAGGGGCCTTGGAAAAAACAACATGTTCCAAATCCTCTATAGAAAGGTCTTGATATTTATGTATTTAACCCATATTTATAGGAATGTGGTCCTTAAATATTCTTCCAATGTTAGTTGAACGTGCTGTTAATGGGAGTCCTCATAAAATTTTGCATAAAATTTATAGAACAAGACCTTTATATCTTCTAGATTAATAAGAACTTTTCTAATCTCATCTTGTATTGCTCGATTACAATCCTTCTACTAGGTTACCCTGATTTTTTGGTGTTCATTGATAACAACACTCTAGACATTTAAGTACAACTTTCTTACCTTTACATTTATTGGTCCAGTTCCATAGTTCACCTACAACAACATTAATGGTATTAACAACATTTACTAAAGTTTACCATTGCGTATGGGTATTTTGGTCCAGAATTTTATATGGTCAAGTGCAAGAGATATTTTTTGTTATGTCTGACTTCATTTACACATTTTGGTTGATCACATTAATTTATCTTTTGGGTCTCAGTCAACACCAATTGCTTCAGTCGGCATGAAAGGAAGGCATACCAATGATGATATATATCTTTGGCGATCTTAGCAGTTTAATAGATGTCTTATGTTTGTGTGAAAACTTTATAATGATCTGTATATGTGAATTGTTGATGTAAATAGTGAATTGTTGTATACAATTCACTATCGGTAAAGAAGGATTTCAACACCTTAGCGAGAACTATGCTTTATACATACCTTGATGCATTTCTATTAGTTCAATTTTGTACTTCATACTATTATATACTTTTGTATTTAGGTAAATGAGCCCAACTGGTAGTGAGTCATCCTTTGTTTTAATTAATCGACTACTTAATACTTGAGAGTTAACCATCTCTGTGGTTTTTCCCATTTTGGGTTTCCATGAAAAAAGTCGGGTGTTATGTGTTTTTGTGTTATTTACTTTCTGTTCTATTATATTTTACAAATTATTAAATATGTTATGTAGAAAACTATTTAAATGTTTTAAATTTTTCAAGGGTATACTAATTCACCCCTCCCCTCTCAGATATTGAATGTTCAACAATTGGTATAAGAGCTAGTTCCTTTGGAAGAGTATAAGTACTCGAAGGAGATCCAGGAGTTTGAACATTTCACACCTACATCCATCATGGATGAGAATGAGTTTATGTTCGTTTATGAAGATCTAGAATTAGTCAAAGATGAGAACAGAGTCTTATAAAAAAATATTCAAATGGAAAATTAATGTATCTAAAAGTTAAAAGAGAAGATCCAGAAGTTCAAGATAAGACACAAGGAAGTAAGCAATGAACTCGAGTTGGAAAATGAAACCATTACCGATCTAAGAGCCAAAAGTGAAGAAGATGAAAATATCCAAAAACATTTGAATAATGTGATAAAGTTAAAATCTGATGCATTCAAAAAGTTGGAACAAGAATTCAATACTCTCAAGTGAAATCAATAAGAAACCAAGAAGAGTGAAGAAAGAGTCAAATCTAGTTTGAAGAAGTTAGATGAAATACTGAATATTCAAATATCTCTGATAGATAAGAAAGAAATTGGATGCAAAATTGGTGAATTCCCTCACAAAAAATCTAAAGAAGAAGAAGAACGAATTCTGGTATACGAAGATAATACTCCACTTGATCAAATGGACAAAGGTAAGGTTCCATTAAAACCCCAGGTAAGTATGAACCCTCATTATTTTAATGTTTGTTCTTTCAATTGCAATAAGTTAGGACATAAAGTAGTAAATTGTAGAAATAGGTCAAATCAAAATAATAGATATTTTACCGGTAGATGTTTTAACTAAAATATATACCTGATCACATGTAACTAATTGAATTTTTTACAATGTTAAGTTGAAGATAATGCAAGGCATTAAATCAGTTAATTTATTGTATTGTCATTGATGTCAACTTGATATCATCTGTACGGTCATGTATATAATTCCAAAGACTTCAGAGAACCAAAAGAACAAAGGTTATGCTTTCAGCAATGTATAAAAGTCAAGTATTCACTATGTGACAAACAACACCGATGGAGTGCACACCATCGGTCAAAGCAAAGAAGAACAGTCACAGTGATACCCGACGATCAGAAGCATAGTGTTGCTCGATGAAGAAAAACCACAGTGATGCCCGATGAGCAAAGTCAGAAGGTTGCCCAACGAGTAAAATTCCAATGATGCCCGATGGACGGAGATCATGAAGCTAACTGGAGTCTCACCGACGGAATTGTCAGTTGTCACTAACGACTAACTGCAGTGGTGACTGATGGAACAGAGAGTTCTGAAAACAACAAAATATCTAGCTAGCAGAGCTAAAGATAGACTTAACTAGTTTTCTACTTTGTTTTATTCAACCAGAGATAAGTGATTGATTTAAAGATGATTTGTACAGTTGGCAAGAAGATATCTATGAGACAAATCATGAGTTATGCTTTAAATCTAATTGGGTGGATTGTTTATCACGCAAAGAATCAAGAATCAAGAAACAATGAATATTATGTCTATATAAGAGACAAGATTAATTCATTTACAAAAGGGATTAAGGGGAGTGAATAGAAAGATGACGCTGAAGAGAAAATGATGAAGAAAAAATTCATGCAGTGCTGATCAAACAAGCTGAAGAAAGAGCTAAGGAATTCTATAGACACCGACGAACAGTGACCACAACATCACAGAGTAGAAAGTATGGAGCACAAGGATTGAATTGATACATTGGTCAGAGAGGTAATGTACTTAAGTAGATATGAAAATCTGCAATTCAAAGTTTCAATATGAACAGGTCATAGTGTTTCAGTTTAACCATTGAAACATCAAGTCTCTTAATCAAGCAGGACTTAACAGTCTTCTATATATCGAGGTACATCTCAAGGAGTGCCAAAAAGGTTGATTCATGAAAGTAGCATTGGACTTGCCTGATACCTATTGACAATCTAAGAAGGAGGCTGATTTAAGGATGGTAGCAATAGATGCCCGATACTAAGTAACAACCTCTATGTATAAAATCCTCTAACAAGGTCACACTTAATAGTGTGTTTGTAATCTTTAACAGGGGTGGCTCCTAATAGGGCTCACTTCAGAAGAGTGAAAATTTGGGGTACCGGTCCCAGTGGTTTTTCCATTAATAGGGTTTCCACATTAAAATTCATGTGTTAAGTGTGTATGATTCATTTCTTTAATATTTTGTATCTTACATAGCTAACTCTGGATTGATCGGTATACACTGCTTATTTACTGAGTTTCGGGAAATAGTTATACTGCTCATCGGTAATCAAGAAAGAATAAGGATTGATAGAGAAAACTGATGGACCATTAATCATTATTAGTATTTCATGGCATGAATCTTGTAGGGACATAATAATCTAAGGTTTATTGATTAGTGCTAAAGTTTGAAGGATAAATTATTAAGGCCACTGATTCACCCCTCCCTCTTAGTTATTACTAAAAATTTTGGTATCAAATCTTGTGTGCTTAGAAAGGAAGGTTTCAAGACCTAAGTCAAGATCACAAGATGAACAGATGAGATGTGCCCAAGTTGAACAAAGACAACTTTGCTTCATGGAAAAGCAGGATAAGACTCCACTTATCAGGTATTGGTAAAGATGTTACTCAATTCCTAGATATTGAATATGTGTTGCCCACATGATTATTGACAGTAGATCAATTGAGGGATAAGCGTGAGCACAATTTCATGGTCATAGAGCTTTTTTCCTCACTCTCTGATGCTAAATTTGAAGATGTCAAAGATTGCAAAACTGCAAAGAAGATGTGGGACAAATTGAAGCTTGTACATGAAGGTGATACAAATGTTCTGAGAGCCAAGGAAGAAAGCCTTAGAGGAAAATTTGATGATCTCAAAATGAAAGAAGGAGAAAATGTCACACAATACAACACAAGAATCAAAGTAGTCAATGCTATACAAGGATTTGAAGGCACACTTGAAGAGGAGACAATGGTAAGTAAAATATTAAGAACCTTACTGCCTGTATGCTATTAGAGTTTCTGCCATTTAAGAAATGAGAGCAGTAGCAAACAATATAGTTACTCTTGATAGCTTAATTGGTAGACTGATTTCATTTGAGATGAATAAATTTGATAATAGTGTCTTACCAAACTTTGAGTCCGCATTTAAGTCTTCTATGAGAATAAGCAAATCAAGTCATAGACACTTATCTAGAAGAGATAGTGAAAGTGAAATTGAAGAAGAAGATCTAGATTAAATAGAAGCACTTATGGCTAGAAGAATGCAGAGAGGCAAAGGTAAATACAAAGGCAAGTTACCACTTGTATTCTTTAATTGTAAAGAGATTGGACACTTTGTTGCAAGATGTCTTAACAGAAGAAAAGATGATAGAGTTAATGAAAGATCTTTTGAGAAGAAATTTGATAGAGGCGATAACAAGGATTACAAAAGTTACCAAAAATTAGAAAGAAGAGATACCCGAGACTACAAGGACAAAGGAAAGAAAGCCAGCTACCTAGCTTCTTGCAAAGATTAAGATACTGACATCGAACCTGATGAAGAAATTGAGATGGTGTTTGTGGTTGTGAAAGATGATTCAAATGAAGATGAATGGTATGTAGAAACTACACTCATATCTAAGGTTAGCAAGAATTACATTTGGATTATAGATAGTGGCTGCACTCACCACATGATCGGTGACAAAGAAAATTTTAACACTTTTGAGTATTATAATGGTGGTACAGTAAGAATGGGTAATGATAAACCTTGTCCATTTGAAGGTAAAGGAACTATAATGTTGAATAACATGATTAAATGTGAAAATTCTTATTGGGTAAAAGGATTAAATTATAATCTTTTGAGTGTTTCTCAGCTGAATAATTTAGGTCACAGAGTAGCATTTGAGAATAAAAAGGCAAAGATCTTCAATGAATTAGGAAGATTGATTGGTACCGGTGAATAAACAAAAGGTAACTTATTCTATCTGAATGATACTAACACCACTTGCTTGATGACTAGAAATGAAGGCATATAGTTGTGGCACAAAATATTGTGTCATGTGAATTTTGACAACATGATGAAAATAAGTAGAAGGAGAAATGTAAGAGGATTACCGACAATGTCAAAGCCCGACAACATCATGTGGAAGAATTGTCAAAAGGTAAGATGACAAAGTCTAGTTTCAAAAGTAAAACCCATACATCTAATGATATTCTAGAATTAGTCCATACTGATCTATGTGGACCAATGAGGACAAAGAGTTATTATGGAGATAAATATTTTATTCTCTTTGTTGATGATTACTCTAGAATGATGACAGTTATGTTTCTAAAAGATAAATCTGAAGCATTCAAGATGTTTAAATGGTATAAGGCTATGGTAGAAAAACAAAGTGGTAAGGATTTGAAATGCTTGAGATTAGATAGAGTAGGAGAGTTTATATCAGACAAATTCACTAATTTCTATAATGAGCATGGTATAAAAAGTTAGGTTTCTGCACCAAGAACACCACAACAAAATGGGATTGCTGAGAGAAGGAATAGATCCATAGTTGATTGTTCTAGAATACTGATGATAGAGAAAGGCATCACCCAAATCTTCTGGAGGGAAGCTATCAGTACTGCTATCTACACATTAAATAGAGTACAATTGAAGGACACAAAGAAGACACCCTATGAGCTATGGTATGGTAAAACACCCAATGTAAGTTACTTCAAAATCTTTGGGAGTGAATGTTATATCTTAAAGGATGATAGAAATGGAAAGCTTGACTCCAAGAGTGATGAAGGTATCTTTCTAGGGTATTCCACCAACAGCAAGGCTTATAAATGTCTTATTAAGGCTTCTAACAAAATTGTTGAAAGTGCAAATGTGAAGATAGATAAATTTGCAGAAAAGAATGAGCTGGAAAGCACAAAAGAACTAGAGGACTACAACAAATTTGTATACTGTAAAGAAACCAACACTCTGCCTAAGCAACAGTGCTTAATTCTAGAACAACAAAATGTTGTAACCGACGGTCAGACTACAAATACAGACGGTCAGGATAATGATCAAAATAATGTGCAAGGTGATGAAGAACATAATGAAAGAAAAAATGATGATCAAGTTGATAGAGAAAGAGCTGAACCAATTCTTTCCAGATATGTAAGAAGGAACCATCCAAAGATCCAGATCATAGGAGATAAGAAAGATGGTACAAGAACAAGAAGTAAGACTTTGAACTCAAGTTGTTTAATTTGTGATTTTGAGCCAAAATATATCAATGCTGCACTTGATAATGAAGAATGGATAAGTGCTATGAATGATGAGATTGAGAAGATTCATAAGAACAAGACATGGTCACTTGTGCCAAGACTAGATGACAAGAATGTTATCGGTACTAAATGGATAGTCAGGAATAAGTTGAATGAGAATGGAGAAGTCACAAGAAAAAAAGCAAGACTAGTATGCAAGGGGTATGCACAAGAGGAAGGTATTTACTATGGAGAGACCTTTGCACCCATTGCTAGGCTAGAAGGTGTGAGAATACTACTTTCTTATGCTGAATTCAAAGGATTCAAGGTATACCAGATGGATTTCAAGTCAACATTCCTAAATGGAATACTTGAAGAAGAGGTATACATTGAGCAACCAGAAGGGTTTATAGATCCAAAAATGATAAACATGGTATGTAGAATTCATAAATCCTTGTATGGATTGAAACAAGCTCCAAGAGCTTGGTATGAATGACTTCATTCCTATCTTATAAGTATTGGATTTGTAAGGACTAGAGAAAACATTAATCTTTATTTGAAGGAAGATACTAATGCTAACACTTTGGTTGCTGAAATATTTGTTGATGACATCATATTTGGAGGCAATGATATACTATGCAAATCATTTTCTAATGAGATGAGAAAAGAGTTTGAGATGTCTATGTTTGGAGAGATCAAGTTCTTTCTTGGTCTACAGATCATTCAACAAAGTGAAGGTATTTTCATTACATAGTCCAAATACATTAAAGAGGTCCTGAAAATATTCAAGATGGAAGATTCCAAACTAGTTGGAACACCGATGCCTACTGGATGTAAGTTAACAAAGGAGGAAAAGACATCAGAGGTAAATCAAACTTTGTACAGATCAATGATTGGAAAACTCATGTATGTTATATACACTAGACCATATATTGCACATACAGTAGGAATTGTTGCTAGATTTTTTGCTAACCCCAAGGAATCACATATGACTGCTGTGAAAAGAATTTTAAGATATCTGAAGAATACCGAGGAATATGGCCTATGGTATAGAAGAGAAGGCAATTTTGAACTTAAGTGCCTTGAATGCTTTGAATTTATGAAATCCATCAGACTTCTCCCTCAAGAAAGTTACCCACATCATTCTAGAATAGTCATCAGTAAGCAATATGAAATATATTTCACCTACATAACTCCTTTGTCTCATAGGCCCACAAATATCAGTATGAACCAAATCAAGTATCCTCTCATATGAAAAATACTTGCTTTTGCAAGTAGAACTTGTTAAATTACCTAATTGACATTCTTTACACATCATGTTGTTTGCTTTAACTAATTGAGGCAAGCCTCTAACTGCATTTGTCATACTTACTTTTATAAAACTATGAAAGTTTACATGAAAAAACATTCATGCCATAGCCAATTATCTTCATCCTTTTCCACCAAACAACTATTCATATTACTATTTAGATGGAATAAATTACATCTAGTCTTCCTACCAGTAGCAATCTCGTCACCAGAGCTTCCATTTATTCTACATACGAATCCTTTAAATTCTAGTCTGTAACCTTTATTATTTAGCTAACCCACACTTACTAGATTATGTGTTAGACCATCCACATAATAAACATCATCTGTGTTACTCTTACCATTCAAATAAATAGTGCCTTTACCTTTAACCAAAAAAGGTGTACTATTAGCAAACCTTACCACACCACCATAAAACTCATCAAGTTTAATGAAATCACTCTTATCACCGATCATGTGATGTGAGCACTTGTTGTCTATAATCCATTAATTATTTTTTCTTAAGTGGGAAACCAATGCCTTTTCTCCTTTAGATGGATCTTCTTTGACTACAATAAATACAAACTCCTCTTCTTCATTATCTCCTAATTAATTATCAGTAACTCCTTCATCCACTGCGAAAAGGCATTGTTTCTTCTCTTTTCCCTTAAAATTTATGAACTTATCCTTTTGTTCACCATTAGGACATCTAGCAAAAATATGTCCAATATTTTTATAAGAGAAAATTTTTAGTGGAAATTTACCTTTGTACTTACCAGTCCCTCTAGGAAATCACTTTTCTAGTAGATCTTCAAGCTCTCCTTGTTTCCTTTCTTATTCCAAGATAGCTTAAAGTTCCCTCGCATAGCTTGACAAGTAATAAAAATCATGAACTGTTTCCTTACCTTTCCTTTCCAGTACATTAGACACTGATGCCTTGAAAGGGGCCTCAACTCTTGGAATAGCGTTATCATAGTTATTTAACTCAAATGCAGTAAGCTTACCGATCAGTCCATCTATAGTAACATTATCAACGGTTCTCATCTCATTTATAGTATACACTCTAATGGCATAAACACACAGTAAATTTCTTAACATTTTACTTACCATAACATCTTCCTCAATAGTTCCACCAGCACCTCTGGTAGCACCAACAACTTCTTTTATTCTTAGGCCATATTGTGCAATATTCTCTCCTTCTACCATCTTCATGTCATCATACTTTCCTCTAAGACTATCTTCTTTAGATTTTTGCAAATGAATATATCCTCCATATATTAGTTTCAACTTTTTACAGACATCATAACCAGTCTCAAGTCCACGAACATCAACATATTCAATATAAAATAGGGTACTTACAATGGCTTCATGTGCTTGAGTATTCTCTTGTTGTTCCTTCAGTTCATCTGCATTGAAAGTTCCAAGAGGATTGATATGCATGCTTGTGAAATGCATCCAGTATTGAGATTCCATACCTTTTAGATCTAACTTCATTCTGTCACACCATACTAGGTAGTTATCTTTAAAGAACTTGGGAGGTTCATTCCTCGTCATTGGATATTTTCCTCAAGCTGTTAGGCTTATAAAAAAGAGGACCAAATCTCTAATACCAATTTTTAGTATTAAGAGATCCAAGATTATTGAGAGGGGGGGTGTATCATTAATCTAACAATTCTAACTTTTCATTAACCATTCAACCATCTATATCAATAAGAAACCAATGCGTGGAAAGCTAAACAATAAGAATAAATATACACAATCATGAAACACAATAACATCATAAATTTTCTTGTGCAAACCCAATTGAGAAAAAACATGTGTAGAGATGGCACCCATTAAAATTTGCACTCTTTTGAAGTACGGACGATTAAGAGCTTAGCCCTGTTAAAAGCTTACAAAATGCCCAGTTAAGAGCAAGACCCTGTTAGGAGTCCCCTAGTCAAGGGATTGACCTCTAGCCCTATTAGGAGGTTTAAACTGTTAGGAGTAATCTAGTTAAAGGATTTCAAACCCCAATTATAGAGTCACTTGTTTAAAGGATATACAATTTAGACCTGTTAGATCTACCTAGTTAAGGGATTTAGCATGATGAAGTTGTTAGGAATCAACAAGTAAATGATATGAGAAAGTAGAATTCTTTGCTAATACAAATCCAGTTCAAGCTCAATCTCTGCTTCACCAAAATATAATCTTCTTTCTTCTCTCTTCCCTCGATCGCACCTCTGCATCAACGATCTATAGTTGTGGTTTTTATCTTTTTACATATTTATACATTACAAGTTCATTAGGGAAATTAACCATCTTAAAAAATGTTTTACAATATTTTTCTCTCAATGAGAAATCCCTAAAACTTGTTAAAAATCTAAAACACTTTCTAACAAATTCAAGTCGGCCTTCAAATCCATCAGACATCAATTTGACAAAGAAAAATCAAACAACAACATACTTTACAATGTTATTGCACAACCTCCAAGAAATCTGATCATAATGATCACAAAAATGCCAACTCATCAATCCTCGTCGATCAACAACTTCACCATGATCCCTCAAACAAATAATCACTTACTGCAACACGATGCATCATCACCGGTCAAGGATACGACTGACTATTCTAAGAACATATTTTACCTTTTTACTGAACGAACTTTTGTCACTTGAAACTTTGCCTTACAGTCATCAAATTGTGATTTTTTTGCAACAAAAAACCCATAACATAGTAAAGATAAACATATCATGACCACAACAAATGAATCCAATTTTATTGGACACAATTATCTAATCATTCCTTCCTAGCCTCATCCTATTCTTCCTATAACCTATCAACATTTAATCAATCATAACTCACACCATTCATAAGATCAACTTGTGCGGTCATAGAATAATATCTCAAGACATCACTTAGTCTTCCTTTATGATCGTACACACCAACTCTTACTATACTTTTGGATATAACCTATCAAACATACATCAGTATAACATGCACACTGTCAACAAAAAAACACTAAATTGACATCAATGAGAACATCATAACTGAGAAAAATATCATTAGTTCAACACTACAACATACTCAACTTCATTTTTCATCATTTATTCCAACTATATATGTGTGTGTGTGTGTGTGTGTTAGAATAATTGGCGGGTGAATCAGTGGCCTTAACAATTATTCCAAAAGATCCAACCAAAAACTTATATCTCAAATATAATACCTTAAGTTATCTTACAATCCCAATTTCATCAAGATGTATGCCATAAATAATCTTAACAAATATAAACTGCTTGGTAAGATATACTGTTTATCTTTTCTAGACTTTATCGAGTAGCAGCAAATAAACTTAGTGTTAACCGACCAATCTAGTTTCAATAATGTGTAAAACAAAATATTAATGCAATGAAACTATACACATTTGATACATAGATTTTAATGTTGAAACCCAATATGGGAAAAACCACTTGGGACCAGTAACCCAAAATATTTTCACTCTTTTGAAGTGAGCTCGGTGAAGAGACAACCCTATTAAAGGTTACAATACACACTATTAAGTGTGACCTTGTTAGAGGATTTAAAACCAACAATTTTTATTTTAACCTAGAACTCACTATGTTTTCAATAAGAAAACCTTTTAATACTCTTGAGTATCTCGATACAATAAGGACTGTTAAATCCCACTCGATTAAGAGATTTTATGAATCAATGGTTAAACTGATACAATAAATGATCTGTTCAAAATACAACTTTGATTTGCAAATATTCAGATCTATTGTTAGTTCTATAATACCTCTCTGATCAATATACACTTCAGTTCCTTTGCTTTCTTTCTTTATTCCGCTCTGTGAATGCTCTGTCCTCTGTTGCTCAGTGTCTGCATAATTTCTTGGCTCTTTTCTTCAACCTGTATGATCAGATCTGTATAAAGAATTCTATCTTCACACAGAATATTTTCAGCATTCCTCTCTTTTATAATTAATTTCTCATCTCTTTATATAGACATGATTAGCCGCTCAATCTCCTTGTTTTTTTCGTAGATCTCTCCTTGATCTGTAAAAATCACCATGCTTTTCTTTATCCTGTAACTCTCTCCTTTATTTTTATTCCATAAATCTCTCCTTGATAACTATGAATAAAACATGATTTAAATATACTTCCTTCCTTTAGCTTGACTAGTCATTGATAATAAAACAATCAATCTGTCAATCCCTAAATTGTAGCTTTGCTAGCTAAGCAATTTTGTCATTCTTTAACTCCAGCTATGCTCGGTCATCAAATCCAGTTATGCTCGGTCATCAACTCCAGTTATTCTCGGTCATCAACTCAAGTTATGCTTGATCATTAACTTCAGTTATGCTCATTCATCAACTTTAGTTATGCTCAGTAACACTTGCTTGGTTACTGTTGTAATCAGTATACACTGTGAACTGCTTGGTGTTCATTGTCACTCGGTGTATACAGACCTTTTAAGTTTTACCGACCACATAAACTTTGTATCTTCAGATATTCAAGGTTATGACAATATGTGTATGAATAATCAAACCATATCAAGTTGACATCAATGAAAATATAATACCTTAACTGATTTAATGTCTTGCATTCACTTTTGTAGCTCGGTGATCATCAACTTATCATCTTCAAGCATTCAATCAGTTATAGTTCATCAATATATATATCCCTTTTCGCCATATATCTAAGTCACATATTCATTGAATAGAAAACCCTCATAAATTTCATTGCAAACTAAAAACCAAATCAGTTTTACAAACTTCCATATAGTCATCAAAAGGAACCATAACAAATTCAACCTCTGTCAACAATCTATTTGCAAAACAAAAAACTGTATATATTTACCCTTAAACAAAGATAGAAGAAGAACAAATTTACCATATAACTATCATCTTTTTAAAAGAGTAATACCAGAACATGCAATTGCCACAATCTCCAAGCAACCACCATAGTCTCTAATCAACTACCACAACCTTCAAGAAAATGTTATTGCCTCTACATTCAGCTCAAACAAATCATCACATAAACTATCTAAGTCATGACCTAGCAATGTTGGCTAGGGTTATTGAAAGAATTTTTTTTTACAAAAAACAATATTGTTTGAAAATGATACATTCAAAACCCTATTCAAATATGTATTCCCAAAATCAAAATCAAGGTGACATTTGATGGTATTTAATTCCCATTTCAGATAATGCCTCAATGCCTATGTCTGCAAATATACCTGTGACACAAAACAATATCAATTAAAATCAAAATAATATGTATGCCTTCGAAGATAAAGACCACAATAATGTGTGTCATACAAATGATATTGACAACTCAAAGGAGTGAAATTATTATACATGCCCAAGATAATGATGGTTTCCAAAGTAATGATAAAGTCCAAAATCTTGATAATGTGCAAAGTCAATGACCTCATCGATATCATAGATAATCATTCTATCTTGGTAAATACTTAGAATTTGATAAATTAAATTTTTAAATTGGATATCATAGATCATCATAATACTTATAGAAGGGTAGATTTCTTGTTGGTAGGAGATGCAGTTATGGTGTACTTACAAAAGGGTAGATTTCTTGTTGGTACCTACAACAAGTTGAAGATGAATAAATTTGGGCCTTGTAAGATATTGAGGAGATTTGATTCAGGGAATGCATATGAAGTGGAGTTACTATAATACATGGATAAGTCACCTATATTCAATTTTTTAGACTTGTATGTGTATCATGAATCAATTTTCAGTAGAAGTGATGGGTCAGATATTGAACAACAGTATCCTAAGAAGAAGATGTATCAGATAGAGAAGGTTTTGGATATCAGAGTTGGTAGAAGTACAAGAGGTAAGAAGTATATAGAGTATCTTAACAAATGGAAGAAAAAACCAATACAAGATTCTTCATGGATTTCTCAGGCTGAGATTGACCATTTTGGTTTTCATTTGGCCCTAGTAAAGTTAGAGGCTCACTTTTCAAATAACCCCAGGTGTTTGATGCAGGAGCATCTTGGGATCTTGGCAATCTTGCATCAACCTAAAATATTAGTTTTCCTATTTTCTTGTTTGATCAGTCTTAGTGTTTCTTTCTGTGATCATTCTGTGTATATTTTTTGGTCACTGTGATCCTTATAGTGTGTTCGTGACATTGTGTTGGACCTTATCCTAGGTTTGAGCATCATTTGGTTACTTCGCGCATGATATCTTTCTTATTCTTGGAGAACTATCTTGTTATGCATGTTTTCTATCCAGTTTTTGGTTTTTTCGATCTTGTGAAGGTTTTCCTGATTGACCAAGCTTAATGGCTCATTTCTCAATGATGTTACATTTTTGGCCAACCTACTTGAGGAATCACGATTCATGTTCCACTTGTTTGATGAAGATCCTTATGATTGTGGGTCTTGGGCTATTTGTTGTAATATGTTTTATTTTCATTGGGAAATGTAATCTTTCTTGGCCGGCTTGATGTTTGTGAAGACTTTATATACTCTTTTAATTTATTCCCTTGGGGGAAGGAATAGAGACAAACCATAATATAACCTTAGCACTTGTAGAGATCATATCTATAGATCAGATGGAAGAAAGTACCTATAGAAGGTTCATGTAATTGATGTTGTAGATCCTATAGAAATATAACTTATTGAAGTTTCTAATCAGGCATGTATGTCTAGAGAGTATTTATGTTTACAACAATGGCATGTAACTAGTTTTTCTTAATAAGAAGGTTGATTAAGTGCATTCATTACCTTTTCTTTGTTGGATTTTGTTGTGTATCTCTTGCTGCAAGGATTTGTTTGAAATCTTTGAGTTCCCACTGTCCTTGACTACATCAAAGCTTCACTTCACCTTCCAACACCTTATCTCTTAAGAAATGATATTTGATAGATATATGATTCATTATGGATTGATGTCCTGGATTATTTGATATATTTATAGCAACAATATTGTCACACAAAATTGAAATAGGCTCATCAAAGGTAACACCTATATCCTTCAAAGTATATTTCATCCATAATAATTAAGTACAACATGAGGATGCTACAATGTATTCTAATTCAGCAGTTGATAATTTGATAGAATCTTGCTTCTTACTTGACCAAGAAACTAATTGCGAGCCAAGAAAGTAAGCTCCACCATTGGTACTTCTTTAGTTATCCACACATCTACCCAATCTGAGTCTGTATAAGCTGTCAACGTGAAGTCTGATACTTTTGGTTACCATGATCCAAACTCTTATGTTCATTTCAAATATCTAAAAAAATATATTTACTTCTATAACATGTGATTATTTCAGTTCTTTCTAAAATCTGGCTGCCAAACATACTCCATACATAATATTTGTTGGAAAGTGATTCAATTTTTGATTGATATGGGACACTTGAGGGTTTTAATTTATGGAAACACATCTGGTATGATGATCACTTGGAGTTGTTTACAGATTTGGAGATGCAAATTGCAAAATGACTAAGTACAATGAACATAAATACAGAGTATAGTAGTACTGTTTTGGACAATGAAGATAGCATATGATAAATGGTGACATGTAAGATTATAGAAAGACATTTTTGGGTATGTATGACCTTTAGGTAAGGTCACTTGAGTTTTGGTGTTGATCACAGTGAGTTACAATGTATTGAAGACATGTGAAGACAGAGTAACAGAGATATAGGGAAGATGAACAGTCACGATGATTAAGGGAGTATGACATGGAATCCAAATGTGCTAAGTTGGATTGGGGTTTTGGATAACCTATTATTTGGTAGTATAAGGTCACCAACTTTTTATTTACTCTTTGCATAAGTATTAACTCTATTTTTTAATGTATTAGAGAGTCAACTGGATAATCTAATACACACACACACACACACACACACACACACACACATATATATATATATATATGAAGAGATGTTTTGTAAAGTGAATATAGATGATAGATTGATGGATGAATGAGATGGTATGAGAAGCAAATGGAAGCATGGATGCATTATGATGTCAGACAGATGCAAGCTAGAATTGAAACTATCTAAGCATAACTAATGCTTGTATTGTTCATTTCTAGGATTGATTGTAACATAACTATTTTAGATTGTAAGAGTAGTGTGCTCAGTATACCTCTAACAGGGTTTTGTATTCCCCTAACAGGGAAATGTGATAATGTAATATTCAGCTCCCAACATGGATAGGTCTCCTAATAGTGACACTATACTTTTAGTACATATTTTTGGGTACAATCCCCATCGGGGTTTTCCCTTGGCCAGGATTTCCTTGACAAAAATTCATGGTGTTATGAGTTATGTGTTATGTTCTTATGTTCTTTTCATTTCAGTAATTATATGGTTTAGTTGGAAATTATTAAGTTCATGTTTAAAGTGTTGTAATACTGATTCATCCCCCCTCTCAATATTACTTAATCCTAACAATTTCTATTAGAGATTTTGGCCCTTGGAGAGAAAGTTTAACAGCTTAAGGGAGATCAAGATGGATTCTGAAAGTTTGGAGGAAAAATTTGAAGCAACACTTGAAGATCCTGACAAAGTTAAAGTAGAGACTGGTGACTTGAAATTCAAACTAATAAGAGTAGAGGGATTCATTAAGAAACTAAAATAACAACTTGAAATTTCCAGAAGTCAGAGACAAGATCTTATGGTTAAGATAAAAGAGGATTCATACAATGATAACTCATATCAGATAATGCATCTTGAGAAAGAGAAAGATACTCTAAAGATTGATTATGAAAATACTTAACTATAGATGGCTAAAGAGATTCAACAAGAAAAGGATGCTAAGAAAAAAATTGAAGAAACCTTAAAGAATGATAATATTCAGATGGGACAAATGAAGACTGAACTTGATCACTACAAGAACAAGTATCTAGAATTAGAGAAATATAATCATATCATAAAAGGAGAACTTGTTGAGGCAAAGAATCATATTGAGAGACTTCACTTGAGAAGTGACTTGATCGATGAACAAAGAGACAGAAATAGACCTACAGGAGACATGATTGGTGTTGGCTTCAATGAAGCTAAATGTTCTAAGATTCAAGAAGAAAAATATGATGCTAAGATTGATGAAGAAAGAACTACTTTTGAAGAACCTAAAGAACATATCAGACCTTTCAGAGGTAGATGTTTTGGATGTAACAAGGTTGGACACATGAAGAGAGATTGCAGAGGTAAAGCCCCTTTCAAACCTTTTTTTGGTTATTGCTTTAATTATTATGCATTTGGGCACAAGAAAGAAGAATGCAGGAAACCCAATCAATCAAGATTCAAACAAGATCACATTAGTGAAGAGATAATAGCTAAGACCACATGTTACAAATGTAATAACCTTGGGCACATTGCAAGGTATTGTAAGATGCAGGTTAATCAGAACATATCACCTCCTATATGCTACAAACGTAAAAATCCAAGGAATATAGAAAAATTTTGCAGCAACAATGGAGCTGACAATAGAAGAGTACCACCTCCTATAGTGATAAAGAAAAATATTGGTGATACTGATAAGAGTCTTGTAGAGTACAAGAGTGAATTTGATAGTTGTTTTAGGAAAGCAGAATATATCAACAATAATAAGGTATGAAAGGTAAAGGAGTCTAGTAAGGAAAATGTTCAGGGAGAATCAATAGATGCTACTGAGTCTTCGCATGATGCTAACATTACTACATCAACCTAGATGGCCAAGCATGGTCTTATGCGGAGCATTGGAAGAATAAATCAAAAATCTCTCCGGCCCCTAAATTTGAGGAGTAAGATCTTGCAAGCTTAGGGAGAGCATGTAGAAATGTTTTGGAACACATATCTATGATCGCATGGTTTTACAAGTCTATATCCTATGATTGTCAGATTGATATTCGACTGGATTATGTGAAGAAATGAGTTTATTGGCAATTGTGTCATTTCTTCACTTAGTGAAGTATGAGGCTAATTTAAAGAACATAATTTAACATCATTTGTAGAGTAGAGCCTAAGGAGAATAGAGTCTAGAGCATAAGAAGAGTTGGAGCAAGTGTGTTGAAGAGTTTGATCGAAGTGGAGATTCACATTTCAATAGTAAATAGGTATTTAGTTTGATTATGAAGCTTTAAAAATGGACACTCCTATGATTTTTGATGTTGTAGAGAGACCTAGGTACAAATTTAAGAAATACCCTTTCAAATCTACTAAGGGTTATCCCAAAGGTGCGTTTTCTCAAACACCCTACAGATTTCTACATGTCGAAGATATTAGGGCTTACATACACTGTAAGTATGAATCTTTGGGAGATGAAGAGATTGCCATAGAGATGGAATACATGATAGGTGATGATGGAAAGATGAAGGATGAGTTTTCACATTTGAACAACCCGAGTATTATGAAGATAACCAAACTTCACGACTTTGATGAAGAAGAATGGATAAAGATTATTTTGAGCAGAGTTCATGATCAGTTCATATGGCTTGGAGATCAGCTTGTGAAGATCTGCAGTGACCAAATTCATGCTATAAAAGGATTGGAAAATACTGGTGTAGTACCTGTTGCTGAGAAGAACACTAAGAAGATGGTAGAAACTGTACGACATTTGCAGTGGGACATAAGAGAAATGATGGTAAACAATATATTCCAATAGGATGTTAGATTGATTACTATGATTTTAGGCTATAAACTCCATTATAGAAACCTACTCAATTCTGTATCAGAAGGAGTAATTTTAATAGCTTATAAGATGGTCAAGGAAAACATCAAGTATAATCTTTGTGAAGTCCTAACACAACAATTCTTGGAGAATGTAAGGCATACTAAGAAGGATAAGTTTAAGGGATTTAGATTTGGATCTTTGTTGATACACATGTACATTCACATTGTTCACAAATTTCCTGGTATGCACCCTAGAGCATGGAAAGGCAGTATACCTACTGGTATTCAGATTTCTTAGAGTTATAGGAGACATAACAACACTTGGGTAGATGGTTAATTGTTTGGTATGATCAAAATCCCGCAGAGAGAGATGAAGGCAAGGGAGAGAATTCCTAAGGAAGTGGTAGAGAAATACAAGGATTCAATCTATTTCATGGTTGAAACTGATTGTGTGTACTTTGAGGTAGTTATACTTAGAAAGAAGTGGTGCTAGCCACTGGGTTATGAGGTTAGTTCAAAACTTTTGACTGTGCAAGTAGAACACATTTTATCTTCAAAAGTTGATTCATTAGAGGAGAGATGGGGTACTTATGAGGAGAAGTCTATGGAGGAACAAACTAGAGCATCAAGGAAGAGGAAAGTAGAGAATATAATTGATCAATGTGCATCCAAGGCAAGTATATCTAAAGATGAAATAAAATAAGTTAGTAAGAAGATGACTGAGAGAGCTTCTGGGTCGACAAGCACTGCTGCTGCAACCCTTCCACCTCTAGAAGATGTGAAGATAATCAGTCCACTTTATACAGTGATTTATGTATCTACACCTTCACCACCTCAATATACATTGCAGGAAGAGACAAAAAAGCAATTACCTAGAAGAAACACAAGGTCCACTAAACTAGGCTCACCTCCTAAGAAATAAAGGACATAAGGAGAAGAGAAGAAAGTTGAATAAAAGGCACTAATGTGAGACAACTTTGGAAGCCATATATGAAAATGCTGGAGAAGAGAGTAATTGAGCAAGGGAAGCTTGTTTCATTGGAAAAATACTATGAAAGGTATGAGGGATCTGACAAACTTCTGATTGACGACATAGTGATTAAACATTTGCTTGTTTTTAAGAAGAATTTGTTAGAAATTGAAGGTAGTATACCTGAGGAATTATATGAGAAATTGGAGATAAGGAAGAAATTAGCACAAAAAGAAGATGAAGTTATTAGAGAACAAGCAATTGAAGGCATGTTGTCTGTTGTATATATTAAAGAGATGGAGAGGATATTGAGTGAACTTAAACCCTTATTGAGAACCAAGAAAAGATTAATAAAGATAATGGGAAGGAAATATGATGAAGTAATTGAGGAGACATAGAAAGTTGTAGAAAAGGTCTTGATGGGAACTAAAATTGAGAACATCTTTCCACCTAAGGCTCCTAAGCTCAAATCTATTGAGAAAGGTGAATCATCAAGGAGAGCTGAAATAAACCTTGATAAATCAACATGCAAATATGCTATTCAGTATGTGAGAACTGTGAAGCAAACATATTTCTATGTTTATGGCATGCCTATGTCATTGGACACTTCCGAGGATGTGAATGACCCTTTTGTGCAGGATACAAACATTGAAGCAATCAGTGACAAGTATATGACAGAGAAAGAAAACATTGATGAAACAGTGGAAGATATAGTGAATAAGGTTGAAGTGAAACATGAAACTGTTACATATGATTATTCACCTTTATTGTTGGCAAGTGGAGACAAGGCTTTGAGCACCAACATTGATAACATGGATGTGGATGAGCTAATGAAGTTATCCTACACCGCATTTGCTAAAGCTAAAGAAAGAGCCAAGCATAAAGGAGAGAAGAAGACTAAGGTAATGACAAGAGCAGTTGACACTCTTAACACACTACTTCTAGCAGCTATTTTTTTTGAAGGAAAAGATGATGTAGAGAACTTGAAAAAATAACTAGATGACTTTGACAGTCACTATGAGTCATTAGAGAAGATTGTTGAAGAGAAGGCTGAGAATAAATATCTCATGAAGAAATTGGAGGAAGTGTGCAAGTCTATTTCATGGGACTTGGGCATACTAAAAAAAAAAAAAAACATCTGAGGCTAAAAGTTGTGTTGCACATGGAAGGAAGTTATACAGTTACTGTATCAACCCTATTAGACATATCAAGAACATTGAGGACATAGTAGCGAAGGATAGGACTACTCTGGATAAATTGATGGACAGTTGTGAAACCTCCTCACAATCTATATTGGAATTAGATAGAGAGTTGTCCATGATTTTGGACAAACTAAGTGTACTTAATACAGAAAGAGGGAGAGTTATGGAAAGGTTTAGTTTTCTAAAGAGTCTAATCACTCCCAAGCTATCAATTCTTGAGGCCCATATCTCTGACATGGAGAAGATAGGACACGCCCTTACACCTAATATGCCTACTGACCTAAAGGCAACAGAGACTTCTTCATGCACACTGAATGGGCTGATTCATGTGAGTCATATATTGGTGAAGACTTGGATAGAGGAAGTGAATATCTTGGAAAACTCTTTCTGAGATGTACGAAAGATGGTCTAAGATTTCTGGTAAGCAGTGGTACAATTTGGGTGTATTATACATTTTTTTTAACCTTTTTCATTGATGTCAAAGGGGGAGAAGAGAAGAGATGAAAAATGTATATAAATTGTATAGAGTAAAGGATATATGTAAAAGATATACATAGACATCTTTTTGGTATTGACACTTAGTAATTTTTCACTAAGTGTTGCCATCAACGCCAAAGGGAGCGATTATTGGAAAGTGATTCATTTTTGGAGTGATATGGGACACTTGAGGGTTATCATTTATGGAAATACATCTGGTATGATGATCTCTTGGAGTTGTTTACAGTTTTGGAGATGTAGATTGCAAAATGACTAAGTACAGTGAACAAAAATACAGAGTATACCAGTATAATTTTGGAAAAAGAAGATAGTATATGATAAATGGTGACAGTCCAGCTTAGAGGAAGACATTTTGGGGTATGTATGACCTTCAGTTAAGGTATCTTCATTTTTGGTGTTGATCGCAGTGAGTTACAATGTATTGAAGATATGCGAAGACAAAGTAACAGAGAGACAGGGCAGATGAATAGTCGCGATGATTAAGGGAGTATGACATGGAATCCAAATGTGATAATTTCTATTGGGGTTGTGAATAACCTATGCTTTGGTAGTATAAGGTTTACGATTTTGTATTTACTCTTTGCATGATTATTAATTCTATTCTGTAATATATTAGAGAGCCAACTAGATAGTCTAACACACACACACATATATATATATATATATATATATATATATATATATGAAGAGATTTTTTTAAANAGTCTAACACACACACACATATATATATATATATATATATATATATATATATGAAGAGATTTTTTTAAAGAGAATATAGATGATAGATTGATGGATGAATGAGATGGTATGAGAAGAAGATGGAATGCATGGATGCATTGTGATGTTAGACAAATGGAAGCTATAACTGGAACTATCTAAGCATAGCTGATGCTTGTATTGTTCATTTCTTGGATTGATTGTAACAAAACTATTTCTTATTGTAAGAGCATTGTGCTTAGTATACCTATAACAGGGTTTTGTATTCCCCTAATAGGGAAATGTGCTAATATAATATTCAGCTCCTAACAGGGTTAGGTTTCCTAACACGGACACTATACTTTTAGTACATATTTGTGGGTACCATCCCCACCAGGGTTTTCCCTTGGCCAGGGTTTCCTTGACAAAAAATTCATGGTGTTATGAGTTATGTGTTGTGTGCTTATGTTCTTTTCATTTTAGTAATTATATGGTTTAGTTGGAAATTTTTAAGTTCATGTTTAAACTATTGTAATACTGATTCACCCCCCTCTCAGTATTACTTAATCCTAACAATATCTAGTTAGGTAGCAGTTAGGTACAACAATCCACCAATCATCAATCTATATTGTCTTCCATCTTCTTTCGATGACTCATTCTCCTTAGTCAACTTACAATCGGTAACAATTGGAGTACATACGATTTTGGAATTCTCCAACACAAACTTCTTTAAAAATTCCTTGACATACTTGGACTGAGAAATGAATATACCTTCACTGTTATGATTTACTTGCAATCCAAGAAAGAAATTCAACTCTCCAATCATGGAAATTTAAAAGTCCTTCTACATCTCCTTTGTAAATCTCTTGCACAAATCATCCTTACCTCCAAAAATAATATCATCAGCATATAGAACAACAATTGGGATTTGATCTGAATACATCTTGCAATACAAGTTGTTGTCTGTAGAACCTTTCTTAAACTTATTTCCAACCAAATACCTATCTAATCTACCATACCAGGCTCTTGGTGCTTGCTTCAAACCATACAATGCCTTCTTCAATATGCATACTGCATCTAGATTTTCTTCTAAATAAAAACCTACCAATTTTTCAATGTACCCTTCCTCCTTTAGTTCTCCATTCAATAAAGTTGACTTGACATCCATCTGATAAAATTTTAAATCTTCATACACTGCAAAATCTAGAAATATCTTGATCGCATCCATCCAAGAAACATGGGCATAAGTCTCATCAAAGTTAATTCCTTCAATCTGAGTGTAACCCTTACATACTAATATAACCTTGTTCCTTATTACCTTTCCATTCTCATCCAATTTGTTTTAGTAAATCATTTTGTACCAATCAAATTCTTATCTTTTGGTATGGGTACAAGTTCTCAGGTCTGATTCTTCTCAATTTTTTCAAGTTCTTCCTTCATTGAATTAACCCAATTTTGATCATTACATGCTTATTCTACAATTTTTGGCTCAACCTCTGAGAGTAAGCACAAAAAAGCATGATCTTGTGTTTCTCTACTTATAGAGAGAGATCCTCTATTTTTATCACCAATAATCTGATTCTCAGAATGATTTATTTGTACATACCTTAGTTTCTTTGTTGTAGATGTTGGTTCTAGTTGAGTTTCTTCTTGTTCTTTCTTATCCTCTTTTCCTTTGTCTCCTGTGTCTAATTCACACTCAATATGTCTCTCAAGAGTATTTTGAAAATACTCACCAACCTTCACATTATTGCTTTCCATAATCTTGTTCAACCTTTTATTGTAACATCGGTATGCCTTGATCTTAGTAGAATATCCCATAAATTTTCCTTCATCAACTCTACTGTCAAATTTTCCAAGATTATCTTTATCTTTCTAAATGTAACATTTGCTTCTTAAGATTTTGAAATACTTCATTGTATGTTCTCTTCCATGTCTCCATGCCATAATTCATATGATGTCTTCCCACATTTCTTCTAGTACAAAATATTTTTAGTGTATATACAACAGTGTATACTACCTCTCTCCAATAAATTTTTGGTAAACTTGCTTCCTTCAACATAGTTATTGCGGCTTCTTGAATAATTTGGTTCATTCTTTCCATGACACCATTTTTCTATGGTGTTCTAGCCTCTAATACTATCTCTTAATACCATGTTTCTCACAAAAAAATTTAGACACATTAGAAGTGAATTCTCCTCCTTTATCAGATCTCAAATATTTAATCCTTCTACCACATTCATTTTCAAATCTAGCCTTGAATATCTTGAACTTCTCTAATGCCTTGATTTATCTCTAAGATATGCAACCCAATTCAACCTAGAATAATCATCAATGAATAGTATAAAGTACCTCTCACCTTGAAAACTTATTGTTCTAGTTAGAGCACAAAGGTCAGTATGTACTAAATCTAGTAAAATGGTAGATGAATAATCCTTTGCGTTGAATGATTCTCTTCTGTGATTTCCTTCCGGACATCCCTTACAGATCACATTATCTAGTTTGCACAATTTGGGTAGGTCTCTTACTACATGTGATGCACTAATTCTTATCAAATTATCAAAGTTGATGTGACACATCCTTTGGTGCCAAAGCCAACTGTAATTGGTCTAAGATAGTAAACAAAACCCTTCTGAAGCTCCTCCAAGAAAATACATATTCCTTCATGTACTTTTCCAACTACAATCACATCTCCAGATCTCTTTTGAATTTCACACCCTTCATTCTTGAAAAAAACATCATATCCATTCTAACACATCTGTCCAACACCCAAGATATTTTGATATAAACCATTCACATAATAGACATCGTTAGTATTATTCTTTCCATAAAAATTTAATAGATCATCTACCAATAATATAAGTATCTTTGTAATCACCAAACCTAACAGGGTCGCCATCATATTTTGCAAGTGACACAAATTTTATCTTATCTTCAATCATGTGATGAGAATAACCACTATCAATTAGCCATTCATTTTTGTTTCTTTTAACAAACAAAGAAGTTTCAACATCATCATCAACTTCAACACAAATGTTAGAGATATCAATTTCTGTTTTCTTATATTCTTCAGCATAAAATAAACAATATTTTATTTCTGACTCATAATCTAAAATACTAGCCTCTTCATTCACATAATAACCATTATTGCAATTTTAAAACTTTCATCTAGGACCCTTCTCTGGACATCTAGTAGCCAAATGATCAATCTTACCACATCTAAAACATTTCAGGGGTAACACACCTTTGTAAATTTTGGTACCTTTCTTCAGTCTTCTTACAAAGTTTGCTTCAAACTGTTCTTCTTCATCATCACCATCAGTATCTTATTTTGATATAGTTTCTTTGAATGTAGCCTTAGATATTATTTTATCTCTTCCATCTGTCCTTAGATCAAATGTGATCGAAGTACCAATTATTCTTTAGTAAAATTCTTTGGATCATAAACCTTTGTCGCAAGGAGGGTCAATAACTAGGGCCAAGGGTTCCCAACTACCAAACACCCTTGCATAATACAACACAAAAGTTTTAAAGCACAGAGAGGGGAGAAGGAATATAGATTTTATATTATTGCATCAAACTTCATACATGTTGGGTTGTAAGGCCTTCCTAATTATGACCAAATACATCAAAAGCTCTTAAAGAAAATTCCTCAGACATGTGAGGTCACAAAGCCTCGATCCAATTCTACTAACTAATTGATATCTATGATGTGCCTAATCTAAGAACATAACACTAATTTTATAAAAAAGGCTATTGAAAAGGTCGGCCCCAAAAGGTCCTAAAGATCCAACATAAGAAACAACAATGACCTAGATTTAGGTCCACATGTATCCCAATGAGAGACCCCAACATTAATTATGCTTGGTGCAGGAGCACCTAGACTACCTACTAAACCCTAGATGTTTTGGCTTGTAACTGACCTTAGCCAAGTTAGTTTGTGTGTTTAATTTGGACCTTAGTAGGTCTTGTATGGTGTGTTACTAGGTGGATGGATAGTTAGTGTCTAATCCAACCTAGTCTAGTTAGGTTACTTTAATGCATAGTTTTGGTCTAAATGGGGAAATATGGTCTAAATGTGTCCTAGACCTTAGCATAGCAAGAAATATGATTTTATAGGATTTTATGATGTTGGTTCATCAAACCATATGGGTTAGAGGCCCTAAAAGATAGGATTGAGGCATAAATGCAAAGATGCTCAAAAGTTGTCATGACAACATTTGCAACTTTTTGCAAATGTTGCATGCAACTCGACAACATTGGATTCCCCTAATTGTAGGAGTGGTAAATTAATGGATAATGCCTAGAAACATGGAATAATAATCTTAAGGATGTATGTGTCTCATTTCCCAAGGAGAAGGAGACTATAAGGAAGTTTTTGAATAGGAAGCAACTCTGCAATTTTGTCTTTTGAGCAATATTTGAGCATTTTGAGTTACAGAGTAATTAGATGGATTGAACTAATTGATGTAATGTGAGATCTATGTTGATTAGTTAGAAAAAAGACATTTTCATTCATTTTTCAAGTACTGTAGACTTAGTTTAGTATCATTTATAAATTGATTGGGATTTAGAAGGTCTGTTGGTTCAGTTTAAAGTAGTTTGTATTTCCATGGCTCCCCCATGAAATCTATCCATGGGAATCTCCTAAGGGTAGATGAATGTTTTAGTGGAGCCTATTTACAGTGTATATATGCAAGGAGAGGTCATGAAGAGTCGAGCTACTATTTTTAGAGTTATGACCTAGGCGAACAATGTTTGTCCGGTTAGGGGTGTAACAGAGTAAGAATCAAGTGCCATTGCAAAGTAGTGTGTGAGGGAAAGAAACCAAGTGTGGTTCCTAAAGCCTTAGGGTCTAATTTAACCCTGAATATGAGCTTAGATCCTATCCAATCCATCTTGACACTTTTCTAACAAGAAATCAGAGTGTTACCGTTAATGCTTAGAAATAGGGCTAAAAGACCTACATTTTAGGATAGTAGTGTATGGATGGTTTGAGGAGCTAAAACCTTGAAAATATTTAAGGTCTTGGAAAAGGGTATCCAAGTACTAAGTTATTTTTTTGGGTTGTGTGGAATTTTTTGACAATAAACTAGAAAAACCCTCTGGATAGGGCTAATACGGCTACTAGGCCTAATAGGTTCAAAAGCATTGTGAAGGTGGAAATGTTCTTTGTAGAACTTGTATGGATGTTTGCGAAGAATTGAGCTTGGAATCATCCAAGGAAGTATAGAGGTAAAGAGCACTTTCAATGGTGGAAAAATTTCAAGATTGGGCTCAAAGAAAATAACTCATAGTATGGAGTTAGAATAGACTTGGGGTGTGAAGAATCAAGGATTTGGTGGATTCTAGAAGGGAATTAGGATCCTAGGTGGACTAAGGCAAGTTAAAACCTTAGGTGAGTGAGTGCAATACAATCTTGGGACTCTTCCATCATATTGGTATCAGAGCTTGTTTTGATCAGGCTTGTGGTTAATGCTTCAACCAGAAGAATCCATTGGGGAGTCAACAATGGTGACTAATGCTGAACTAGAAAAGAAGGTAGATGAACAAGAAGAGGAGAATAGACTACTCCAAGATAGGTTGGCTCAATTGGAGCAAAAAGTGGATGAATTTGATGGGAAATTAGATGAAGTGAAGGACAAAATGGAAGGGAAAGACAAAGAGATGGCCATTGAAGATGAAGTCCCTGAAGCTGACCCTGTCCTTGACCAAGAACCATTCCTGAAATCCCTAAAGTCTATGAGTGGCAAAGCATTGGAAGGAGTTCCCATTTTTAGTGGAAAAATGGAACCAAAGGTAGTCCTTGATTGGATAGAGGGACTAGAAAACCATTTTGAGTGTGATGGTATCACTGAGGCTCAAAAGGTGAAGGTTGCAAAAGCTAGATTGAGAGGGTCTGCTCTTACTTGGTGGAAATTTATCCATGATGAGAGAGAGAAGGAAGGGAAAAGGCCCATTTCTTCATGGAAGGCTATGGTAGAAAGAGTCAGAGATTCTTATATCCCTGAGGATTATGAAATCCAATTGCACAATAGAAGACAAGGTCTAAGGTAGAAGGACCTAGATGTCAACTCATACACTGAAGAATTTTAGAAACTTTGTATGAGGTCAAGAGTAGAAGAGGATGAGAAAGTGAATGTAGGAAGGTACCTTAATGGACTTAAATGGACCATTCAAGATGAGATGCATCTTTTGACTCCAGACACAGTTCAGAAGTGCCACCAAAGTGCTATCAAGGTGGAAGACAAGTTGAAGAAGAAAAAAGATTCCAACACTTCAAGAGGAAGGGGTAGAGGAAGAGACACTAGAGGACAAAGAGGTGGTTATGGTGGAAGAAACTCTAAATCTAAAGGTCAAAAAAATACTATGCTCACTAAATATCATGAAGGAAACTTCAATAGAGGAAGTTAAAGTAGAGGAAGGAACTCTAATAATAGAGGAAGAGACAATATTCAAGGAAGAGGCAACTATTTTGCCAATATGAAGTGTTATTACTGTAATCAGTTAGGACATCTGGCATATAGGTGTCAGAGAAGGGAAGTACCTCTCAAGGAGGTGAAAAAAGAGTGAACTATGTTCATGAGGAGACAAGTGGAAACAAGAACACTGAAGTACCATTAGAATTAGAGGAGGGAGAGAATCTCATGATGAGAAGAACTCTAATCAAAGAGCTAGTGAAGGAAGAACTCAGTCAAAGGAGATCACTTTTTAGAGTAAAGTGTGAGATGATGGGTAAAGTGTGTAGAGTCATCATAGACTCAGGTTCAACTAATAACATGGTGTCAGTGGAGGCAGTCAGTAAGTTGAAAATGACAAGGATACCGCACACCAGTCCCTATAAGGTCACTTGGCTAAACAAAGGACAACATGTCCTTGTGAATGAGCAAGCTTGGGTAGAATTATCCATTGGGAGATACAAGGATAAATTTTTATGTGATGTCTTACCTATGGACACATGTCACTTGCTCCTAGGTAGACCATAGAAATTTGATAGAAAAGCCATGCATGATGGAGTGAAAAATTCATATTCTTTCAAGAAGGACAATGTGACATATAAAATCTAGTCACTGTTGGACGATGCAAAATTGAAGGCAACTAGTCCCAATGTTCTCATGGTGAGTGAAAACGAGTTCTTAGAGACTTTAGAAGAAGGAGAAGGAGTTGGATTTGCACTAGTGTTAAAGCCAAAGGAATTTGGAGACAAAATAGAGCTACCAAAAGAAGTCCAAGAGATGTTAGAGAAGTATGAAGGAATAGTGAGTGATGGACAACCATCAACCCTACCCCCTAAGAGGTCTATAAGCCATCAGATAGACCTAATACCAGGAGCTATCCTACCAAATAAGGCAGCCTATAAAATGACTCCTCAAAAGAATGAGGAAATTACTAGACAAATCCAAGAGCTCCTAGAACAAGGCCTTATAAGAAAGAGTATTAGCCCTTGTGTCATGCCCACTGTCCTAGAACCCAAAAAGGGAGGAACTTGGAGGTTATGTAAAGACTCCAAAGAAATCAATATGATCACTATTAGGTATAGGTTCCCTATCCCTAGGATAGAAGACCTAATGGATTGTCTAGGAGGAGCAAGGTACTTTACAAAGATAGACCTAAAGAGTGGCTATCATCAAATTAGGGTAAATGAAGGGGATGAGTGGAAAACATCCTTTAAGACTATAGAAGGACTATATGAGTGGAAAAAATCCTTTAAGACTATAGAAGGACTGTATGAGTGGCTTGTCATGCCATTTGGGTTGTCAAATGCCCTATTAAAATTCATGAGGTTGATGAATGAGGTACTTAAAGATTACAATGGAAAGTTTGTAGTGGTCTACTCAGATGATATACTCATCTATAATAAGACAAGGGAAGATCACCTCAAACACCTTGAACTTTTATTTTAGAAGCTGCAGGAGGAGAAGTTGATGATCAACTTAGAAAAGTGTGAGTTCATCAAGATAGAGTTAGTGTACCTTGGTTTTGTGCTATCTCAAGGTAACCTAAAGATGGATCCAAGCAAAGTGGAATCCATTCTCAAATGACATACTCCAAGTACAACAATAGAGGTAAGGATTTTTCATGGTCTAGCCCAATATTATAGAAAGTTTATCAAACAATTCATTGCAATTTGTACTCCCATGTTGGACACTATCAAAGGAGGCATGAAGACTAAGTTTGCATGGAATGAACAAGCTGACCATGGTTTTGAATAGTTAAAGCAAAAGATTTTGCACAACCTATTTTGGTTTTTCAAAGCTTTGAAAAGTTATTTACAGTGGAGTGTGATGCTACCAATGTGGCAATTGGAGTTGTCTTAAGTCAGGAGGGGAGACCAGTGGCTTTCCATTCGGAGAAGGTGAGTGAAGCTAAGAAGAAGTATTCTTCTTATTACCTAGAGATGTATGCTCTATTTTAGGCATTGCAAAAGTGGAGGCATTATTTTCTTCCCAAAGAGTTCATAGTCTTTTCTGACAACCAAACATTAAGTTTCTTGAACTCTCAAAAGAAACTCAGTCATAAGAACATGAAGTGGGTTGAATACCTACAAGCATACACATTCAATATCAAACACAAGAAGGGATTGCAGAACAAGGTTGCATATACCTTGAGTAGAAGAGCCCTTACTGTCCAGGAGATCCAACTGCAGAACATGGGAATAGACAACTTCAAAGATCTATATGGTGATGATGAAGACTTTGTAGACATCTATAAGGTATGTCAAGAATATAAGAACCACTTTCATAGTAAATATTTTGAATATAATTTACAAAGTAATCTCCTATTTAAAGGAAGTCAACTGTGTGTCCCTAGAGGGTCTATAAGGGAGAATTTAATTTAGGAGAAACACAATGGTGCATTGAGTGGTCATTTAGGGGTCAGTAAGACACAAGAACTTGTTCAGAGATTTTACTTTTGGCCAAAGATGAATGTTAATATTAAGAAATATGTGGAAAGTTGTATTGTGTGTCAGAAGGCCAAGGGAACATCTTCTAATGCTGGCCTATACAAACCACTTCCTGTCCTAACTAGACCATGGGAATGCTTGAGCATGGACTTTGTAGTTGGATTGCCTAAGTCGAGACAAGGAATGGATAGTGTCTATGTAATAGTGGACATATTTAGTAAAATGGCTCACTTTGTGCCCTACAAGAAAACCAATGATGCCAGCCAAATAGCTTCTCTTTTCTTTAAAGAGGTAGTCAGAATACATGGATTGCCCTTGTGTCAGATAGATACACCAAGTTTATGAGTAATTTTTGGAAGACTCTCTGGTAGAAGTTGGGCACCAACCTATCCTTTGGATCTGCATACCATCCTCAGACTGATGGTCAAATGGAGGTATTCAATAGAAATTCTTGGTAATCTCCTGAGACGCTTAACAAAGGAGTATGGTTAGACATGGGACCAACTCATAGGTCAAGTTGAATATGCTTACAATGACACTATGAACAGGACTAGTGGCAAGAGTCCTTTTGAAATTATCTATGGCCTACACCATAGAGGTATTCATGAACTTAGAGAACTAAAGGATGGAGTTAAAGGGAGTGGATAGGCTGAGGACTTTGTCTATGCTATGCAAGAGGTTCATGACACAGTTAGGAATACACTGATTGACAACACTAAGAAGATCAAGAGTAAGGTTGATAAAGGAAAAAGGGATGTTAAATTCAAGGTTAGGGATCTAGTGATGGTACATCTCAACAAGGCTAGACTACATAAATGATTCCCAAAAAAGTTATAGGTGAGAATAATGGCCCCTGCATTATACTGGCCAAGTATGGAGCAAATGCTTACAAAGTGGAGTTACCAGAGAACAGTGGCTTGTCACCTATCTTTAACATTGAAAAATTGGTTCAATATAAGGGACCAATCCCTCATCTAGATCAGATCTTGACTAAAGTCATCCAAGAGGTAGAAGAACTCCATTTTCCATCTACACCAATCAAGAAGGCAAACTGCCTACTGGAATCCAGAATTTACAAGAAAAGTAGGAAGAATAATTATAAAGAACACTTACTGAAGTGGCAAGGAAAACTAGATGCAGATGCAACATGTATAAAGGAGTTAGAATTCAAAAAGTTGGGCATTGATCCTGACTTACTCAATCCAAGGATGGATTGAAATCTTTCACTTATGGAAGATGGTGTAGGAGCACTTAGGCTACCTACTAAACCCTGGATGTTTTGGCTTGTAACTGACCTTAGCCAAGTCATAGTTTGTGTTTAATTTGGACCTTAGTAGGTCTTGTATGGTGTGTTACTAGGTGGATGGATATTTAGTGTCTAATCCAACTTAGTCTAGTTAGGTTACTTTAATGCATAGTTTTGGTCTAAATGGGGAAATATGGTCTAAATGTGTCCTAGACCTTAGCATAGAAAGAAAGATTCTTTTATAGGATTTTATGATGTTTATTAATCAAACCATATGGGTTAGAGGCCCTAAAATATAGGATTGAGGCATAAATGCAAAGATGCTCAAAAGTTGTCATGACAACATTTGCAACTTTTTGCAAATGTTGCATGCAACTCGACAACATTGGATTCCCCTCATTGTAGGAGTGGGAAATTAATGGATAATGCCTAGAAACATGGAAGAATCATCTTAAGGATGTATGTGACTCATTTCCCAAGGATAAGGTTAGTGTAAGCAAGTTTTTGAATAGGAAGCAACTCTGCAATTCTATTTTTTGAGCAATATTCAAACATTTTGAGTTACAGAGTAATTATATGGATTGAACTGATCGATGTAATGTGATATTTGTGTTGATTAGGTAGATAAAAGACTTTTTCATTCATTGTGTAAGTATTTTAGAGTTAGTTTAGTAGCATTTATAAATTGATTAGGATTTAGGGAGTCTGTTGGTTTAGTTTAGAGTAGTTTGTATTTCCATGGCTCCCCCATGAAATCTAACCACGGGAATATCCTAAGGGTAGATGAATGTTTTAGGGGAGCCTATTTATAGTTTATATATTTAAGGAGAGGTCCTCAAGATTCGAGCTACTATTTTTAGAGTTTTTCCCTAGGCGAACAATGTCTATTCGGTTAGGGGTGTAACAGAGTAAGAATCAAGTGTCATTGCAAAGGAGTGTGTTAGGGAAAGAAACCAATTGTGGTTACTGAAGCCTTATGGTCTAATTTAAACCTTCCTACAATATTAGATCCTATCCAATCCATCTTGAAAATTTTCTAACAAGAAATCAGAGTGTTATTGTCAATGCTTAGAAATAGGGCTAAAAGACCTACATTTTAGGACAGTAGTGTACGGATGGTTTGAGGAGGTAAAACCTTGAAAATGTTTAAGGTCTTGGAAAAGGGTATCCGATTACTAAGTTATTTTTTTTGGTTTTGTGGAAGTTTTTGACAAGAAACCAAAAAAACCCTCTGGATAGGGCTAATAGGGCTACTAGGCCTAATAGGTTCAAAAACATTGTGAAGGTGGAACTCGATCAGTTTGGAATAGAAGACCCATTCAAATGGGATTCAAAAGATGTAATATGGATGTCTTGAAGGTTTACATGTCCTTTGTATCACTTTTATGGATGTTTGGGAAGAATTGAGCTTGGAATCATCCAAGGAACTATAGAGGTAACAAGCACTTTCAATGGTGGAAAACTTTCAAGATTGGGCACAAAGAAACTGACTCATAGTGTGGAGTTAGAATAGACTTGGGGTGTGAAGAATCAAGGATTTTGTGGATTCTAGAATGGAATTAGGATCCTATGTGGACTAAGACAAGTTAAGACCTTAGGTGAGTGAGTGCAATCCAATCTTGGTACTCTTCCATCAATGCTATGGAAATTAAATGCACATGTTGGCCACAAGATCCAACATCCAAAAGCTAACTCGGTGAGAAAGCCTACCGAGAAATAGAGACCAATTAGTGAAACCAATGAGAAGTCAAGAAAAACCACCGAGACCAGTTAGTGAAGCTATCCAAAACAAGTAACCGAGCTTGTTCGGTGGAACAAAACAACAATCCTTCAACCAACCAAACAAGAGCAGTTACCGAGAACTTTACCGAGTAGTCTCCAACAAGCTACCAAACCCAAACAAACATATTTTTGGTTGATATAGGATTTCTAAGTGCACAAGATGATCTTGTATCAACCTCCTCTATTGTTGAGATCTTATCATTATAGCTATACACTAATGTCATCAATATATTTTCCATGAAATCCTCATTTTTAATAGTGCCTCCTTGATTCTTGACTTCATTAACTGCATTCTCCACTCTCTGAAAGTATCTCTTAATGTCTTCACCTTCTTCCATTCTCAAATTTTCATAGTGACATTTTGTTGTAATATTCTTAGATAACTTAACTCTATCATTTCCTTCATATATCTCTTTCAAATTTTCCCAAACTTCTTAAATCTTCAAAGAGACAACCTTAGCTAATTCATTCTTTGATAGAGCACTAGTAATAACATACCTCACTTTTTCATTCTCCTCATACATTGTGATTTCATCTAGATTCTTAAGACCATTCTGAGGGAACACATAAATTTTCTCTACATGCTTCCAGGTATTGTAATCGACCGAAATAAAATATCCTTTCATCTGATCATTCCATGCATTGTATTCTAATCCATCAAACATAGGAATGTTTAGTTTGTGTGTCATTCGATCTACCTCAAGCAGTTAAGATCTATACCAAGGAACCAAGCTCTGATACTAATTGTTGAACAAGCCAAATAAATGAGTGGGGGGGAAGGGTGAATCAATTATTCTCACACACTTTATAAATTTTTTTCTCTTTTGGTAAATAATTAAAGAATAGTAATAACAACTTCTTATTTATCAATTAAATACATTCAACATTCACAGTAGATGTAAACATGAAAGAACAAAAAAAACACAGAAAACACCAAGATTTATGTGGAAACCTGAAGTGTGAACAACTAGAGAGAAGCTAATTTTTATGAAATGAACACATGTTAGAGAGACACTGGTTAAGGTGATTTTTACAAAGGTTCACCACCGATTGTGCTCACTATAGGCTGGCTCACTATCAGTCATGATAACTATCCTTAGAAATGAATATGGCTAATTTCCAATACAATTTGGCTCATGACCAGATAAATAGGCTTACCACCAGAATATATGAAAATAGATTGAATCCACCACTGAGATCGTTGTTACCAGCACACAATAATACATGAATTATATATCAATCTACTACTGATTGCATCAACACACATGATCACCAACACACAGATCTCCTATAAAAAGATTCACAATCACTTCACATTCAAGCATCACACATGCCACACAAACAACTAAAATTATGACTCTTCTTATACTGCTTGATGCCATCAATCATATCGGCCAAAAAAACTTAAAATAGGTCGCACCAAGACATTCCCATGGTGTTAAGGAATGAAATTTGGAGCACCTCAATCAATGGAAAATGTCATGTGTAAAACAACACACTAAACCATCTTCAAAGCCTTCGGCACCAACAGATATGAAGAAAATGTTACATAGTTGCTGGTGGGATGGAAACATGAATGAACATGTTCCAAATAGGATTGAGCCCAAATAAAGGATCCACCATATGTTGCACCACAAATAGGACCACCACCAAAAAGGAAAAAAAAGATAAGTATCTAAGGCACATCCTTCAGTGAACACCTCTACCGACACACCAAGGATATCAGTACACACCAACCAATACAAATAAAACATGAACATGCATAGGATATGCTGACATAAATAACAACCATTAATGATAACATCATGAATAACATCAAATTCATATTCTAACATTTGCTAATTCTACGAGGCATATTATTTTAATTAATAAATGGAATAGAAGATGTATAGATTTCAAACCATGATATTTATCAAGAAGTAAAATGCTAAGGTTTTACTTTGAGATCACATTTTGAGTGTTTTTAAGATCTAAAGAGCAACTGAAGATCACAATCTCTTGGATAGGATCAAGTTATAGTCGCTATAGCTTGATAATTATGATATGTTATGTTTAAAACAAGAATATAAAAATGTTAAAATTTAGGATATGATAGCTTTTTGTAAGCTCTTATTGACCTGTCATACTATTAGATGCATAGATATCTCAATTGTAACTTTACAAATTCAAACTGCTTTAGCAATGTTTAGGATTAGGCTTGATGATTTTTATAGTTTTCACGACTCACATACAAATGTATTTGTCATACCTTATGATTAGTGGTGTTTGAACTCTTGAGTTGTTCTAGTAGCTTCTATTTTGCTAGTCCTATTTTGACAATAATAAGATTTTGTTCTATTATGTAATTTATTCTGTTGATTTATTCAACAAATGGAGAGAAATATTCACTATAAACCTTACAAGGTGTCTTAGTTACATAAAATAAATCACATTGTGATAAATGAGTAATGTATGGTGAGCTTAAGCACTAACATATACATGGGTGAATGTTGTGTGACATCATGTACATGCATTTTGATCATATCATTTTTGGAAGGCCTTGATAATTTAATAAGAACTTTATGCATGATCGTTAGGTAGACACCTATAGTCTTGTTGAAGATAAAAGTTCTAAATAATTTGAATAATATAGAGAAATATTACAAAAAAAAATCCATGTGATGTTGGTATCAAGGAAATCTCAAATAATTAAGAGATAAGGGAAGTTGAAACTATAGATGTTAAATATTTCATAAATGATATGACATAACAAAAGATGATCCACCATGAATCAATCAAACTAGAAAATCCATGGGAGAATTTTTTTTTGTAAGAAAAGTATGATAAGAAGGCTCATAGAATGGTTGAATTTAACGATTTCTTATGATTAGATACATGTAAAGGATGTCTTGCGCGAGAGAGGGTGATTAAGCATTGTGTTGAACAAGTGGCACAATATATACGCCTAATAGAGGATCCAAGGGAGGAAAGAAGGAAATTTTTAATAGGTTATTTGAGAATAAAATTAGTGTACAATGGTAGGTGTTATCAACTAATACCCAAAATAAGAGACATATACAACAAATTGTTAATATATTGAAGTATAACCCAAGAGATTTAGATAAGTTTTATAGGTGAGAAGCATATCATAATGGAAGGTTTTGTAGAAACACTAAATAGAGGTGTTAAAACATGAGTAGAAAAGAAGTGGGAGAAACACATGTCTAAAATATTTGATGAGAAGTAAAATTGTAGAATATATGCCAATAATAAGGAGCAATGAGTAAAAGATGTTGAAAAAAATATGTCTAGTATTGAAGAACAATGGTGTTGAGCAGTTAGCTAATAAAATATATATTAATACATACTAAGTGGCATAGAAAAGGAAGGTTATGTTAAAGGAAAGTTATGGAAACTTTGTGAAAGACATAATAAGATGTAATTTTAGTAAGTTCCAAAAGGGAATTTATAAATTATAAGTAGTTTAAGGAGCCACAATTGTGAAAGAAAAAGTGGGTGAATATCTATTGGGTAGTAGAAGCATGAATCATGTGATATTGTAGATTGTAGGAAACATGGGTTTAGTAGAAAGGAAGACTGATACAAGGTTTTGTTGGGAATGATAGGTACTGAGGGGGGGGGTGAATTAGTTTAAACATATATCTTACTTATTCAACCACTTAACCAAATAACCACTGCAATGCTTTCTAAATCTATAAAGTAAGTATCTTAGGAAAATATGAATGAATTATTAGTAGAAAGCATCTACAAATTTCACACACATAAATTAGTAATTTTCATGTGGAAACCCTTGTAAGAGGGAAGAAAACCACGATGGGGATGACACCCACAAGCCCAATATCTGCAGTATATGAGTTTGTCATGTTAGGAGCTACAATACCCTTTCTGAGGGTTCACCCTATTAAAAGTGACTAGTATAGTGTTAGGAGTACCATAAGATAAACTATGATCTACCTTGCTAGACGATTTGAAACCTCAACAAATAAGTCACCTTGTTAAAGGATTTACAAATAAGAACTTGTAAGAGTTCACTCAGTTAAGGGATTTGACCTGCTGCAACTGTTAGGAAGGCAACAAGATAAATGATCTCAGTGTAGAACTAATTTGATTAACAAATCCTATAATCTCTTCATACTCTGTACTTTATATTCTTCTCTCTGATCTCTAATCGTAACTTCAAATTGAAATCATAAAACCATAATCACCCAAAAACTTTAACAACAACAACTCTTGTAACAACTTTTAACTCTCTCTGATTTCTTAAATAAACAATTTCCACTGACTCGAAAATGATCTTTGGATTGATTTCCCACAATAGAACCATGTGTCCAATTGATAATATCAATGTAAAAAATGATTTACCATTACCACATTAAGTCAAAATAAGATCTGCAAGTTTACATCTCCAAGATAACTAACACGTTTTTGCTTCTCCAATGTAATCCCCGATGACATGTAACTAATTGAATGTTTGAAGATGTTAAGTTGATAACCGAAATGCATAAGGATAATGCAAGACATTAAATCAATTAATGGATTGTATTGTCATTGATGTCAACTTGATATAATCTAATCGGTTATAATCAAAGTGTCAAAGACTTTAGAGGATCAGAGAGATAAAGATTATGCTTTCTATAATGCATAAAAGACAAGCATTCACATTGTGACTTCAAAAACCAACGATCAGCGGAACTCGACGGATGGAGATCACCAACAGCCAAGTCACAGTGATTCTCGAGAAAGAAAACCGATGAGCATTACCGAGGAGCATAATCACAGGCAAACCTGACGGCCAGAAACATAGTGTAAACCGATGGAGAAGCCTGAGGGAAATGAAGTGTTGACCGATGCTATCAGAGAGTTAAAACCAAAAATAATTGGAGTTCACAAACGACAAAATATCTATCTGATAGAGCTAAATATAGAGTTAACTGGTAGTTATAATTTTTTTCATCGACAAGATAAGTCAGAGATAAGTGATTGATTTAAAGCTGATTTGTCCAGTTGGCAAGAAGATCTCAGCGAGATAAAACATGAGTTTGGATTTAAATCTAATTGGCGAGAATTGTGGATCACACCAATATCAAGAAAATCAAGAACCTAACAACGGTGATATCATGTCTATAAAGAGACAAGTCAATTCATTATGAGGGTGAAGGAATGAACAAGAGGATGCTAAAGAGAAACTGATGAAGAGGAACTTCATTTAGTGTTGATCAATCAAGATAAAGAAAGAGCTAGAGAGTTCGGTGGACACCGAGCAACAGAGCATAGCATCACCGAGCAAAATCAAAGTGGAGCAAAGGTATAACAGAGATATATTGATTAGATTATTTTATGAGATTACAATAGATCTGAAAATCTGCAAGTATAAGTTGTATATGTGAATAGATCATACTATTTTAGTTTAACCATTGATTCAGAAAGTCTCTTAACCGAGCGAGATTTAAAGATCCTTTCTATATTGAGATATGTCCAATGGAGTATCAAAAAGTTTGATCATGAAGATAGCATGAGATGCCAGATACCTATTGAAATGCCAAGTGAGTGTTTGATCAAGGATGGTAGCATAGAGATGCCTGATATCAAGTGACAGACTAAAATTTCAAATCCTCTAACAAGGTCACACCTAACAGTGTGTTTGTAACCTAAAAGGGATAAATCTAAATTATGTAATTGATTTAATCAATTAATTGTATAGTTTTAAATCAAAAATCAAAATCAAACTATTCCTTACATGGCTAATTTAATTAATTAATTGAATTCATTAAATCCTTATTTCTTTCAACAAAGGGGACAGGAATTTGAACAACCAATGAGAATAAAGGATTGAAAGAACATGGCTCACTCCAAACTTTGTAATCTTGATAACTCATTTTGAAATTTTAAATCTTCGCCACTCAATTTGTCTCTTTGTCCCAACCTTTGAGATCACCATTTAAATGGTCTCCTCATTTGAAAGACTTCAACTCAACCAAGCCTAAATTTGTTAGGAATAGTCCCAAGAGATAACTGAGAGGGGGGGGGGGGGGGGGAATCAGTTATNGGGGGGGTGAATCAGTTATCTACAAGATTAAATTCTTTTCAATTAAGTACATAATAACTTTAAATATAAACTCAATAAGATAACATAGATTTGATCAACACAATTTTGGTCACAGGGACAACCAAATTAGGTAAAAACCCCGATGGGAATTAGCACCCACAAATAACTGTACTACTTTATAATGATCCTTGTTAGAAGATCTTGCAACCCTATTAGGATTTGTTATTTACAATGCAATAAGTACAAATACCTGGTCAAAGGTTGGACCCTGTTAGGAGTCTTTTACAAATAACCCTGTTAGGGGTGAGGACTCACTGTCCAAGAGCTCACCACTCAGATGGTGAAGGCTGCAACCTTCTGGAAAATAGATATACACTATATCTGATAATGAAGTGTTAAGTTGACCTTCTGTCTTGATCAATTCCAGTGAATTGTAGTCTTCTTTTGTTTCTTCACATAGATCTTTAATTATATAACATTTTGCTATGCTCTGTCTTTTCTTTTTCACTTTATTTTTCAACACATAGAAATTACATTTGAACTGCTATATATATCTTCCCAAGGATAGGGTCACAATGGATGTAGGAAACACTTCAACAAAATCCTTGTCGGCTTAACTAATCACACAATCAGAGTTAGGACCGCGCAACTCAAACTGAATAGACGCAACGCTTCACAAAGTTGGCTTCACCAAATTAACTCCAACAATACTATTTTGTTAAAACACATTTGGCGCTTTTGTATAATCATTATTAACACATAAATAAACATGAATACAAACACGCATATCCCAAAGATAGGCGTATCTCAAGAAACACTATATTTTCATTAGCTCTTAACAGATAATCTCCAGAAACTGTAACTGCCATAACTGTTTAACATAACTCCACTGAAACTGCATATCTAACTCTACATGAATGTACATAGCAACTAGAACATGTCTAAACCATGGAAATAGATACTCATGTCTCCAGAACATCTGTACTGATAATTGCATATAGGACACCGTTGTATATTATATGTTGTCATCAATGAAAACATACAATCAATTATTTGCATAGAAGCAAATCTCCAACAATCTCCCCCTTTGACATTGATGGCAACATATGATATCATCAAATCAAAGTGTTTCACATTAGGTACATTACCAAACTAAAGTTCATAAGGTGTCTTGTCTGCGCATGGCCTTAATTAGATTCTATTGATAGTATAGACTGTTGTATTGACCACATCTCTCCAATAGGTATGAGCAACCTTTCCTTCAATCATGATAGTGCACATTGTATCAAGTATTATCCTGTTCCTTCTTTCTGCTATCCCATTCTTCTGAGGGTTTCTAGGTGCACTTAGCTATCTTTTGATTCCATTTTCTTTGCAGTAATCATAAAACTGGTCAGAGGTGAATTCTCCTCCTCTATCTGATCTCAGACATTTTATCATTAATCCAGATTCATTTTCAACCTTAGCTTTGAATACTTTGAACTTCTCAAAAGCTTCAGATTTGTCTTTTAAGAACACAACCCACATCATCCTTGAGAAATCATCAACAAACAAAATAAAATACCTTTCACCATAGTATGATCTTGTTTGAGTAGGTCCACATAGGTCTGTATGTATCAAATCTAATTTGTTCTCTGCAGAGTTTTGTTTACTCCTGAATGAGGTCCTCACATGCTTCCCCATCACACATTCCCTGCACATAGTATCAACTGGTCTTGCAATACTTGGAAGATCTCTTACTACCTTTACATTGCTTATCTTAAAAATATTGTCAAAATTGATATGACATAGTCTTTTGTGCCATAGCCAACTGTCATCCACTTTTGCAACAAAAAAACTTACTTCAGAGTTAAGATGAAAAACATTACCTTTGGTGTTTGAGATTGATGCAATCATGTCTCCTTCTTTGTTGTTGATAATACAACTATTGTTCTTGAATTCCAACTGATATCCTTTATCTAGCAGTTGTCCAACACTTAGTAAGTTATGATGCAAGCCATCAACATAAAGAACATCATCTGTCTTGTTCTTTCCATCTAAGGTGATAGATCCTCTGCCTATGATAGGTTTGGGAGTGTTATCTCCAAATCTGACCATGCCACCTTTGTATATATCTAGATGTACAAATCTGTCTTTGTCACCTGTCATGTGATGTGAACACCCGTTGTCTATGATCCAGTCTACTTTGGAAACTAATGCTAACTCTTGTGCTTCTTTTTCATCTTCAATGTCCATTTCCTCAAACATTTTCTCAATGTCTTTAATGACAACAAATCCAATTTCATCTTCTCTTGAATCATCATCAGTTACACCATCTTCACCATGATAGCATTCCTTAGTGTATTTGGGCTTGTAATCTGATCTGAACTTTTTAACTCTTGTAGGACACTTGGATGCAAAGTGACCAACTTTGTTGCATGAAAAACATTTGATGGTAGTTGTCCTTCATATTTCCCTTTACCTTTTCTTTCCTTCTTAGCAATCATAGCAATGATTTCTTCTAGTTAACTGTCAACTTCTTCCTTCTCATTATTATTAGAGTTGCTTAAAGATTTCTTACCATGGACTGAGGCTTTGAAAGTTGTTTCCATTATAGGTTCTGTCTTCAATCTTGATATCTCAAATGCAGAGATTTTGCTGATCAAAGTATCTTTCTTGAAGTCTTTTGAAAATTGCATAGTCTCATCTAGGATATTTATCTTTCTCTCATAGCCTGCTGTCAATGTGGTCATTAGTTTGTCCATTATATCATCCTCTGAAATTTCTCCACCAGTGTTCCTGATACCTGATACTGTTTCATTAATTCTCTGATTGTAAGCTCTGATGTTTTCTTTAGTTGGCATCTGTAAATTATTGTATATTTTCTTCCATGTCTTTCTACGTGCATTATTTGCTTGGATTTCTCCTTCAAACATGTCTTCTAAGTATTTCCAAATTGAATATTCTTTATCTGCCTTCTTGATCTCAGAAAATTCACTGTTAGATAGGGCACTGATTAGGGCTTCCTTGGCAATTGCATTTTGAGTGAATACTTATTTTTGTTTAATTGTAGAGTCTTCTTCTGCAAGGTCTTTCAAGGTGGGAACATCAATTGCATGAGTGGCAATCTCATAGATCTCAAATCCAATGCACTGAAGATGTGTTATCATTTTGTTCCTTCAGTCAAGATAGTTTTCTCCATCAAACTTAGGACTCTCTTTCCTGAAGTACGCCATTTGATCTACCTTAAGCTATTAGGATTTCTCTCCAAGGCACTTGGCTTTGATACCAATTGTTAGGAATAGTCCCAAGAGATAACTGAGAGGGGGGGTGAATCAGTTATCTACAAGATTCAATTCTTTTCAATTAAGTACATAATAAATTTAAATATAAACTCAATAAGATAACACGGATTTGATCAACACAATTTTGGTCACGGGGAAAACCAAGTTAGGTAAAAACCCCAGTGGGAATTAGCACCCACAAATAACTATACTACTTTATAATGATCCTTGTTAGAAGATCTTGCAACCCTGTTAGGATTTTTTATTTACAATGCAATAAGTACAGAGACTTGGTCAAAGGTCAGACCCTGTTAGGAGTCTTTTACAAATAACCTTGTTAGGGGTGAGGACTCACTTTCCAAGAGCTCACTGCTTAGATGGTGAAGGCTGCAACCTTCTAGAAAATAGATATACACTATATCTGTAATGAAGTATTAATTAGACCTTCTGTCTTGATCAGTTCCAGTGAATTGTAGTCTTCTTCTATTTCTTCACATAGATCTTTAATTGTATAACATTATGCTCTGCTATGTCTTTTCTTTTCACTTCATTTTTTGACACATAACGATTACATTTGAATTGCTATATATATCTTCCCAAGGATAGGGTCACAACGGATGTAGGAAACACTTCAGCAACATCCTTGTCGGCTTAACTAATCACACAATCAAAGTTAGGACCACGCAACTCAAACTGAATAGATGCGACGCTTCACAAAGTCGGCTTCACCAAATTAACTCCAACAATACTATTCTATTAAAACACGTTTGACACCTTTGTATAATCATTCTTAACACATAACTAAACATGAATACAAACACGCATATCCCGAAGATAGGCGCATCTCAAGAAACACTGTATTTTCGTCAGCTCTTAATAGATAATCTCCAGAAATTGTAACTGCCATAACTGTTTAACATAACTCCACTGAAACTGCATATCTGACTCTGCATGAATGCACATAGCAACCAGAATATGTCTAAACCATGGAAATAGACACACATGTATCCAAAACATCTATACTGATAATTGCATATAGGAAACCATTGTACATATTATATGTTGTCATCAATGACATGCATACAATCAATTATTTGCATAGAAGCAAATCTCCAACAAAAGCATGATCAACTTAACTCTACCTCCTACCCTTAGAAAATCCTATAAATACTAGGCATTTTGAGAGCATTATCAATCCTAGACATTCATGAGCAATTACATCCTTACTATAGAGAAATTCATTGAGATCATAAGCATTTGATAGCATAATTGAGCATATTTTGAGCGATTGAGAGAATAGTTGAATGAATTGCAATCGAAATTTGAGAGTTGTGAGCTATATTAGGCATCATCTTACACAAATTCTCATTCTAGGACTGTCACTTTTGGAGATTAAAGCTGAGAGCTCCAATAGAATGCTTAGATAGAGATCCATGGAATGTTAAATGCTAATATTTATCAATTCTTAGATTAAATTGTATTATTGTTTCCATAGAATTGATAGATTGCACCTTTATTTCATGAAGGTATGATTTATACATACACAACCACATTAAATAAAACTACAATAGAAGAAACATTTCTTGAGACAACAGAAAATTGACAAAAAACCAATCCCTAAAAAATTCAAACTATAATATAAGATGCATTTCACCCTTGCAATATAAAATTGGTAAAAATTTACTTGATTAAAATAAAATTTCATCATATGAAGCATTTCACCAAAAAAAGGAAAATTAACAAAAACCCAATTCATTAAGAGAAAATTTTTATATAAGATGCATCTGACCAGGCAGTGGTAAATTACCAGAAGCTCATTCATTATAAACCTCTAACATAAAATGAGTTTCTCCAAATGGTATAAAACAACCAAAAATGTAATGTCACTTTTCAAATTTGCCCTATAATTTGGCAGAAACACAACTTTAAAAAATTTGTATGAAGCTTACATCATTGTTTAATTTCCCATTTTTAGATTTTTGCAACCACGCAGTGTTATATTGATTTCCTTAAGCTTCAAAATTATTTCAAAACTCAAAATTTTGTATTTGACTGTATTGAAAAATCTACAAGCAATGATGAAAATGAGGAAAGTTTAGAATCGAGAAGCCTATCGGTGAAGAGCTGAAATCACCTCAATGCAAATAACTAAGCTTTTGGGCATGACAAACCACCATGGATTATGATTCATCAATCAAGGTGGAATTTTTTCACACTCTGATGATAAAAGGTTAAAACAAAAAATAGTACAACCCTCACTCAAATCAAACTTTGTAACACCCAAGATAACTTTGGAGCAGTATAAATCCCTCATAGATGGATAAATAATTCTCCATGGATGATGACACAAGTTCCTTGAAATAGGAAACACCACGGTGAATATTACCAAAATATCAAGGTCAACACACTTCTGCAGTATGTTACTGAAACCCAAAAGCATTACTAAAAGGAAAAAGAAAAATTTAAAAAGCTACCATAAAACATCTATTCATACCCAATGTTGAGCAAAATTAGATTTGGACAAGCCTAAAATTAAACATGAATAAGAAGAGGGGAAATAAAGAAGGCAACTTGCTATTTCTATTTTAGATTTGTCTGGTCATATCCACCGAAAAAATAGGGGAAAAATTGAAGGGTTTTTCATAGGTGGAAAAAAAAAACTATCCGGGAAGAGGGCTGACAACTATCTGGGAAGATAAATTCATTTCCGGGAGCAAAGCTCCCACATAAAGCCTACCATCTTAGTTATATAACACAATATTTTGTTAGGACCCAATATGGGATTATCTTTCTTCAAATTGTGAAACTTTATAATTGATGTCTTTCATTAGAAATTGTGCCCCAATTGAAAGCTTCATATCATGAAATTTAAAATTTAAATTCTATTTGGAAAAAATTGCACCAAGACTTAGGGTCACTTCATAGATATTCTTCTAATTTTGTTCATATTGCACTAGACCAATTAAAAATCCAAGTGTAGTCAATATCAACTTCTTGAACATGATCTAAGATATCTATATTTATCCTTACAACATGCTAATGTTTTAGAGAAATTCTTATCTTTTAAGATGAAACGGGTTCTAAGAAGATGTGTATAAGTATACATTTCAATTTATTTCTTTGTAACAATCTATAATTCTATTTTTTTAATATCTTTTTGAGCTATAAAAGATCACCATGCTATATATATATATATAGTCGATCTTGTGTCATCACTTGTACTTGTTCCATTGAATCTCTATGTATTTTACATTACCACATGTTGTGATTTTAGAACCAAGTTGCTTGGTTTGACAAACTTCATCAAGTTCTTATCTTTATATTAGAACCATATTTCAAAAGAATATAGCTATGCATATTTGATCTTCATAAGTTACAAATGTCTATAGAGAGTTATATAAGCCTCTATAGGGGTAAATAAATCACCCCTCATCTCACAAAATGAGAGCACACAAAAATAAACATATTCTTAGTTTTTTAATCAATTTAAAAAACTTGACATTATTATGCACTTGAGAAATATGATGATAAATCCCTATACAAAGAGGGCATGAGAAAACTTGAGAAATATGATGATAAATCCCTATACAAACAGGGCATGAGAAAACTTTGGACTATGCCAAAGGAAAACACAAACTTTAAGGAATTTATAGTTTAGTGTAGCCTAGTTCAAATGATTAAATCCTCAAAATGAAGATACGAATCATTGTAGTATTAAAAATTTAAGAAAAAAGGTTCCTAAGGATCCAACCATTTGGAGTATAGATAGGATCTATAGATTTCATCTTTGATATGCCTATTTATCTCCCTTCTAGAAAGATATATTACATTAGTTAAAAAATTGCATAGATAATATGTATGCCTACTAATGCCTATAAGGCATAGAAAATTAAAAGCTTTAGCATACTATCTTGAGCATACCATGTTGTGTGGTAATTACATAGATGATTTGAATGGTTGATATGAGTATATGAAAAAATTAAGCAATATATTATCCATTTATTTACACATATGTATCATAGTAACATATGAAAGATCACTACAATAATGAGTGTGGAAGTATTTAATTAAATAAGATGCCTTAAGGAACTTATCTTTTCACATGAAGACACTCAAATATAACATAGAAGTAAGATCTCTTGCAATTTGGTTTTAGTTTTCTTTCCTAAGGTAAAACCCCTAACTTTTGGTCCCACATAGGAGAGTAGGTGTAGCAAGTGAAAGAAGTGAACCTTAATTTGGATAAATTCTAAAATTAACATTGGAAGCATTGTCTCTTAAGAATGAAAGTCAATATACCCTTTGTTCAATATAGAATCAATGTTTATCAACAAACTAAAGTGAGACCCAATAAAGGGACTTCAATACATAATATGAAGACATCATAAAAATTATCTAACCTTTATATTTGAGGAAGTTTTTCTTAGAAGTACATCTTGAAGTTTTAAAGAGTGTGTCTTTTATTTTATTGAGAGTTACTTGAATAGCATGTTTGTTGTAAAGGGATGGTAAGATATGTAACTTTATCTTTGGGTACCTTGATCTAAGTTTGATATGAAAACAAATTTATATGTAAATAGAAGAACCAAAGTATAAACTTTGTATAAGAAATATTAATTTATTACCAAGCAACTTGAAATATTTTTCTTAAAATAATTTATTTATTGGCCAAAAATAATAGGGGAATGAATGACTCTATTTAATCCCAATATTCCTTCAAACTCTTACGTCTAACTAATAATTGTGTGCTTACTATCAATAAATGACTTGGATAGTGTCATAACTAGTGACATCACCACTTTGGAGATAACAAAATGCTCTTTATCAATAAGTAAATGTTTTTTGAAATTAAAGCATCCAAGAACGAGGGGGCTGACCCAAAAGTACAGGAGGTAGAGCCTCAAAAAGAACTAGTCACCAAAAAGAGATAAAGTGACCATCCACAACACACACACAACACCATCAGCCGATTCTCAACTTTAACATAAAAAACAAAAGGCAACCATAGGGATATAAATAATTTTTCCCCAACATAGAAAAAGAAACAGTAGCCTTAGGGATAAAGTACTTATGATGAAGGGTGCTCCCCTTAATACCACAAACACATAACAGAAACAGAGAAGCAACAATAATTTGCAAGAATAGAAAATGGACTTCTTATTATCTCCACAAATGCGGAATTACAAACTTTCAGAATTACAATATGCAAAGCCACATGGGCAGTCCCCTTACAATATTCTGTAGGACAAAGCCTCGAATTATTACCCAGATCTATCCAGAACTGTCCTGAACTACCTAAAACAACACTACGGGCCTTCTTTATATAGGCAATTTCCACCGCCCGAGAAGGTTCCAGAAATTTAGCCCTTAGGGCCGACCAAACTTAGAATTATTTTATTTTT
>MU225967.1:0-10906 GCA_018584345.1 Thuja plicata | reverse complement strand
AGGAAAATTATTTTCTGCTATTTCAGGTGACCCAACTTCCGGAGACCATAAGTCATCACCAGTTGACTCGATTGACTATTATAACCCCATTTCAGAAATGCCACGAAGCGCTCTACAATAGCTCAATTATGCAAGCATCATTAAGCTCAAGTTTTGACCTCATCCGGGGCCTCTAAAGCCTTCAAAACTGAGCTCAAAGTTTCTGTACCCTGTTTTCAATACCAAAAATTTTCAATATCTTCAAAACTAGACCTGATCTAGCCATGAAACTTCACTGGCAGGCTGATATGACTGAGATGAACCTCCACATGCAAAATCAGAACATTCCGAGATCGTATGACCAACTTACTAAAATAGCAAGTTTCCATAAATAGCATCTCTGCACAAGGTAGCCCTTATTGAAAAGAAAAACAAAAATATTTTTGGGTGATGCAAGATTGCCCTTACACCCAGGATGCTCCTGCATCAACTTAACCATACTAAAAACAAAATCAGCCCACAGGGCTATCCAACTGAGAGTATCAATAGCAGTAAAAGTTTTAAACAACAAGCCCAACAGGATAAAACCAAAGTAATTTAACCATAAAACAAAAAAACCCCATATTGGGGCTACCACCCTAAGACACCACACGACCCTCCAGTGAGCCCCACTACTTCTTTCTATGGTGATGAGTAAGCACTCTGGTCCAATCATCAGAAAGGAACTGGAAAATATTCCTCGACCCGTCCTCGGTCGTGTCCTGGTTCACATCATTATTCTGCTGCAGCAGGCAAAGGGTAGTGGCAGATGAGTGCATTACTTTAACCATGAACTCTGCCAGTCTGTTGTAGTTGCTGTCGAGCACCTTGAATTCAGCCCTGAGTTTTTTCACATCATCCTGCATAGCAACGCAACCCGCACAGTCCTTCCCCAGCTTTTCCTCTTCCTTAGTTTGTTTAGCCTTCTCCCCCACCGTGGAGGTGACGGTAGGGGACTTAGTTTTGGGGTTCTTTTTGGGACTAGAGTTGCTAGTGTTGCATATTTCTGTGACATGCGTCGACACCTTGATGGAAATGTTGCCTTTATCAACAAATTTTGACTCATTATCTAAATCTCAATATATCTTTCCCTAGTGGCCTTCTCCTTAATTCTGGGCTTGGCAGCAATTTTGTGGGATCTACGGGGTGTTTCACCATGTTCAGTATCAGACCCATCCAAATCAATCAAGTGCTCAGTTTTATCCCTTTTTTTCGTAGTTGGGGTGCCAAGCAGGGGTTTTTTGTTCTTTCGAGCAGGCTTGGAAGCGGAAGGAGAGGTAGAAGTGAAATGGTGCGAAGTCTTGGGGTTAGCTTGGCTAGGCGAAGTGGGGATGCCCTTGGAAGTGATATCCCTCGGAGGGCAGAGAGACAGGTGGAAACTGAAGAGCCTCATGATGAGACCCTGGTGAAGGATGGTGTAGTTCTTATTCTTCTTGTGACAATCCCTAATTTTATTGACATTGGCTTCCAGCGATTGGAGGAGGTAAAATGGAAATGAAATCAAATCCCTATGGAGGAGGTGGTTGAGTAGAGGGAAATGGTAAAAATAGAGCACCCCAAATCTACTTTCAAGCGTGAAGTATTTCATTAAATCCAAACATACCTATCCCCAGGGTTGAGGGAGCTCTTCTCTGTCATAGCCGCCATGATTCTTGACCGACGCCTCATTCTTTCTGAAGAAATGCTTGAGGCTTGTTTCATCTATGATTTTGGTGGTCTTTTTCCATTTCCTTCCCTCTATGGAAAGGCTCTTGGCTTGAACAATCACTTCCTCATTGAACTCGAAGGATATACCGCTCATGGTGACCTCCTATCGTTCCAGCTGTTCACAAATTGTAGAGATAAATTTTCATCAGAGCCCATCATAGCTTCCATGTACGGGACCAACCCTCCTTCATCGAGAGCAATCCAGACTCTAGGGTTTTCGTGAAACATGTCTTCAATCTTATCAGGTTTGACCCAAACCATGTCCCCACCCATATCTGAGTTTATCTTAGATTTCTCCAGATTGTTCATCTGTGAGGAAAACCAGAGGAAGTGTTGGTTTCTGCAAAATTTGAAACGTTTATGACAAGTAATGCCCACGAAAACCCATAAGTTGCACTTAATAACATTTTTGGTCCTTTTACCCAAATCAAACTTGTGCCAGTGAGCACACACGTGAGATGCGGCATGCGGCAGCTGATTACAATGATATGTTATCATTCCCCAAACCCAATGCATGACATTTATGTTTTGGGAAGTCTTATCAATCTTATTAAAGCTTGGTTCCATAATGACCATTAGAGCACACATTCTCATGGCGTCCATCTCATAATGGGACGCACAGTCCTTATTAAATTTGGTGCCATGATGGAAAAAAACCCCATATGCCCTAACATTGGTTTTTTCCATCGAGGGTTCAAAATTCAAAGTTCCCGCCCAACCCCAGTCGTGGTCTGTGGCATACATCCGCCAACAAAACATAAAGAGACACATCATTGATAAGAGTTTTTGTGATCTCTCCCAATGAGAGATTTAGTATTCACTGGTAGGGGTTCCACATCCCTCCAACAACACATTCTCTTCCTTCCCAAACCATCGTCAGCCAAAGAGTCAGCAACAACATTACCTTCTCTGTAGGTGTGTTGAATCACATAGTCCTCCAATCTAGTTATCAGGAGGCGGGCGTCCTGACGATGTTACTTATTTTCCAACTTGCTTTCATGGTTCCTTTCAAAGTTTCGGTTATGAGCATTGAATCTCCTTCAATAATTAGCCTACTAATACCCATAGTAATAGCATACTTCATCCCCTAGAAAAGTGTTAGGGCCTCAGCCATATTTCTAGTGGCTGAGTTAAAATTGTTGTTGTAGGCAAGTTCCAATCTTCCCTCATCATTCCTGATGATACCCCCACCCGCAGCCATCCCAACACGAGCCGCACTATCAAAGTTTAATTTAACCCAGCCGGGAGGTGGAGGCAGTCATTTGGTCTTCAATCTTTTCTACTTTTTGGAGTTGTCAAATTTGAGGCAAGAATCCGACAAGTTCCAACTGCATACCACCCATGAGTCCATCCCTACAGGGGGCTGTTAGGGGTCTTCCAATTATAGACAAAGATGTTCTCCAACAACATCTTCTCAACAATTTTAACCACGATTTCCACACTCAGCTCCGCTTCTCTGAAAATGCGGTTGTTCCTTTTCTTCCAAATTTGTCAGCAAAGGTGTAGGGGGATCATTTTCCAAAGTAGTCTAAGCAGGGGGTGGGCTGAAGGATATTCCCAATTGCACACAAACTGCTGAAGGTCGAAGTAAATGTTAAGGAACAAGGCCAAAGGATTTGTGACAATCTAAGAAACAACAATAGTCTTTTTTCTTTTTAGTGTTAACCTTTTCAATTATAGATGTCAATAAGAAAAAACTTCTCATTACAAAGGAGAATCTTACTTAACTCTTAACTCTCAACTCTCAAATTTTTAATTTCAATTCAATTTAAAATATGAGTGTTCAAAATTTTAAAATAAATTAAACAAAAATATGACCAATCATAGAAATGTAATATTTACAAATATAAACTTTATTTCCAATTTTTTATTTCACATGTTTTACAATTTATTCAAGATTTTAAAAGCTATAGAATAAAATATAATTAAATTAAACAAATTAAACAATGATAACATTTGAATTGTAAATTTGGTAATTAAATTGGGAACAACTAAGAATAAATAAATGATACCCATAAACACATATTTATCACAATTCCTATCCTTCAAAAAATTTCATTGGTTATCACAATTCCTATCCTCCAAAAAATTTCATTGGATGACACTAGATCTCCTTTCTTTGATACATTGATTAGGGTGGACGATTGTGGTACTTTTAAGTTGACATTATTTCAACTCCCCATGATTTAACACATTCACTCCCAACATCATCATTTGCCCTTAAAAGACAACAATCTCAATCAATGAATTATAGCCACTATTTATCATGAGTTTTTAATTCCAAGTGGAATTTGATTGGATTTTGATTGTGGTTTGGACATTACATGGAAATGGTGTCAAGTGGAAAGTACATACTGTTCAGAGTTGTACATAACGATAGGCACTTTATGAATTGAGGTGAGACAATTAAATATGAATCTTTAGGACAAAATAATACATGAAAAAAAAACTCTAAATTTTGGATTTGTGTGCAAATGGGTTGAAAGCTTGGTTGGAATTGAAATGGCTATCTAGCACATTGATTTGGGATTGATTAATTATTTTTAAAAAAGTATACAATAATTGTATTGTGTTTAAAATTTAATTATTACATAATAAATACTTGTTTAATCACATTTGTTCTTGGACTTAATGGACATTGCCGGCTGAAAGTAGTAAAAAGAATAATAGTTAAGTAGGTACTTGCTAGGGGTATGATCCTACCAAACACTAGAAGCAATTTGTCTTCTCATACACAATAAAGATTAGATAATAGAAGGGTTTTAGTAATGGTATAGTTAATTTTGGGTATCTTAAGTTCTTAAATAATGCATTGAGTATAAATGATTTTTTTTTGGGTTTTTGTATGTGACTTAAGTGCTTGTGAATATTGTTTTGACTTCTAAGTAGTTACAATGAACATTGTGGGATTCGTTATGCATGCAAGAATTAATGTCCCAATAATCATGCACTATTGGTACCAACAAAGTTGCACATTTGATCTGATTACTAATTTGTTTTCTCCAACTACTAGACATATCAGTGAGTGGCTATTGGTGCACTAAATTATTTTTTAATGGGCTTTTAATTAACAAAATTCGATGAACGGTAATTAGATCATCAATGGTAGTTAGAACCCTTCCTCTAATTTGTGATTGCAAAAATATATATTTTTGATGTATTTCTAAATTTAGTGTTGAATTTTAATTTTAAATAATGTTGTATTATATTTATATAGTTGTTAATAAGATCTTCTTTATATCATTGGATTCATTTATTTGTAATTGTTAAATTTGAGTTTATCATTATTATGTGTGAATTATTAACGATATGCACATGCATATAGGTGGTAAAATATTATTACTCATTAGACAACTCTAGGTGTAATGGTGTGGAATTACGTGGACCACCCACTTCATGAGGAAAGGGTGCCCTATAAATGAAGGGAATGTTTGGTTAGCATGTAGTGAGAGTGGTGTGGGCATTTGTTGTTGTTGTTGTTGTTGTTGTTCACAAGATCTTGACTTCTTGATGGACTTTGTAGGTTTTGTCAAACAGATTTGAGGAGAGTATCTATATAAGCAATCTCGCGATCAAAGATTTTGTTTAAGAATTTATCCCAATTATTCATAATAACTCATTTCTGGTTGGATTTGTTATCATGTTTGAACTTGTTCTTCCTTAATTTAACTATCCAAGTTGGAAAACTCACCCTTAATTCCTTCAAAATAATTTTCACCCAATTCTCTTACTCCTAGACACATATGCATGATATGCCAAGCATGACTACGAAAGAGAGAATATGAGTAAAAGTTCCTTGAAAGCCTTGAATTATGTGCTTTTAATTGACTTTGGCGAGTCATTGTTTGATTGTTGAATATGTGAATTTAGTTTGGAGCTCGTTTTTCCTTAAAAACAAAGGTCCAGTTTATTTTTTTTGTTCTCAAGGGTTTTGGTGTTTGCAATAAATATTCAAAATTGATATAAATGTTGAAATAACAATGCAAATGTACTAATTTATATGTTTTCATATGTGCTTGAATGTTTCACAAGATTGTATCTAAATCTTTTGAATTATTCTAAATGTTTAAATAAACATTCCTGAAATATATAATGAAATCAAAGTAACCTTTTTATGTTTGTTTAATATATTTTAATTTTTAATTGAATTTAAATGTTTATAAATGTTAAAATAATTATATTTTTGGATCTTTATTTTTAATGCTTTTGGATGCATGCAAATAAAATAGTATTGTATTTTAAAAAAGATAAATATGAACAATAAATCAACATTACAAACTTATTTGCCTTGTTTCCATCAAATGCACTCTATAAGAAACACATAAGAGATAAATGAAATCAACTAATAATGAATTCAAATTCCATATATCATTGTTTTCTACTAAAATTAACACTCTTACAAGTTGGAAAAAAATATATGAATGCTTGGATTTTACTATTGCAACACTGGTACAAAGAAATTGTTTGTTCTATTTGTTGCTTGTTGGTTGCCTTTTTTTTTAACATAACTCATTTTTTCCATGAAAATCTGTCAATTTGTTGTCCTTGTTTGATTATTTTAACTTGTATGGAAATAAATACACCACTATTCTAAAAACTTTTTTTTTTCTTCTAAAATTTAAGATAATTTAATCTAAAGAATTAAAAATTCTCTAATCCTATATTAAATGGTGATGCACAATGAAATAAAATTAGAACAACTTAGTAGTTAAACTAAATTAGAATAATTATTCTCTCCTATGACTTATCTCTTTGATACATAATGAAATAAAATCTAGTTATTGTTAAGATACAATGCTCATTGCAAGTGGATGTTTAACACTTATTTCTTATTATTGTAATCTTAAAAAAAATGTTACTATAACTTTGCACTAAAATTTAATGATGCTATTACTTCGAGTTCATGAAAGTTAACCTTGCTAGAATCACAATCTTTATCTACATCTCTTGCCATGATCAGAATAAACATAGGTATTGCCAATAATTTACTAGTTGTGGTAGTATGCAAACCTTATTCTCCCTTTCTAGATAAATAAGATATTTTATTTATTGTAATATGGGGGTATTGCTTCTATCCATTTAATCGATAATTATCATGTGTAATTCTATCAAATTATAGTTTTCTTCATATTAACTAACTTACTACTATTTGTGTAGATAGTACTTTCAAAATAACTTGATAAAACCTTGTTTCCCTTTTATACCTAATGAGAATGATAATTCTAATATAAAGAATACAAAATTCATTTAATACGCGTGCCACTCCTACCTCTTCTCTTCATTAGACCAATAAACAATAATAATTATTTTTTATTTGTTCATGCTAGTTCCAAATCTAGCATCCAACATAAGCTTGATTTCTTTGAAAAAATTTATCCATCATATGACCTAAGTTCTAGTAACAACAATTTTATTACTAAACAATATATAATCTAGTTTATCAAAGAGAGGATTGGGTTTACAAATAGCAGAACACTATTCTTGAAATATCACTCTACAATAACATTGATTTCTTGCTTCTATTAGAGTTCATAGTGACTATGATAACTGAGGCATAAAGAAATAAAACCTCATATGCTTTCTCTTTGATGACGACTTAGTTTAAATGTTGCTAATATTTATTTTATTCCTAACATCGCACTTGATAGTCTTATAGATTTTTCCATATTGTACACTCAATAATTCAATTCACATCTGACGCTATTTTATAAATGATAATATACACTTAAAAAAAAAAATCTCTAGTAAGAACAATTTGCCACTATTATATTCTTCTCATTAGTTACATATTGCATGACAATCTTAGTACATGATCTAGAAGGCCACTTGCTTCATTATACTATATTTTAGTCATCACTTCATATACTACATGACGATTATCTCAACAAGATCTAGAAGGCCAATTGTCTCACAACAACTATAAAAAGAATGTAAGATCACTACACATTGGGAACCTCAAAATTTTGATGCATGACAATCTTCATACATGATCTAGAAGGCCAATTGCTTCTTTATACCATATTCTACTTGTCACTTAATACATTACACGAGAATTTTCTTGACAAGATCTAGAACTCCAATTGTCTCACAACAACTATAAAAGAATGGTAAAATCACTACACATTAAGAACCTCAAAATTTTGATGCATGTTAGTTTCCGATCTAAAAGACCAATTACCCCATACTATATTCTACTCATCATTTAATATATTATATGACAATTCTGTTGAACAAAGTGTCACAACAACTATAAAACAAGGATAAGATCACTACACATTAGGAAACCCAAAATTTGGAAGACATCTACTCTGCTCAAATGGCTGAGCAAATTTTCATTCAACTGACTCCAATCTAGCCACTATTTATTAGAAACCCATACATCAAAAAATGATAATTGAAAAAATCTATATAACAAGAAGTCATGTACCCCTGGCTAACATCTCCTGACATTTCACATAAGAATCCTGTCTCTGCAGATCCATTTGCTCATAAAACTTGGCAATGAACTCTTCTGCTTCCAAATCCATCTCAACACAAAGGCTCTCATTCTTACTGTCAGAAGAACAGGGAGAACTGCACTCAATGCTCAATCTTGGAAAAGAAAGAGAAAGCCTCCTCATTTCCTTTGCATCAATACATCCTAACAGGGGCCTCACCCAATCCCATGTAGATCTGTTGTTACTTCTCTTCACAGGAGTGCTGCTGCAAGAAAACTGATAATGATCCAGAGGCCCACTTAACACACGATCATAAAAACTCAATCTAGCTCTATTAAAATCCACACCCATTAATCTTTTCATAACAGCTTTCTTTCTCATTATCATCATCACATATCTTACAGCATTTTGGAGACGCTTTGGAACATAAAAACTCTTCATGTCTGCAACAAAATGAACAAATTTTGGCTACCCACAAAAGAATTTCACTAAAATGAACAATTTATGGCTACCCAACAAAAGAATTCTAGAGAATTGAACAAATAATGGCTAGGTACCCACTGGAAGAAATTCACTGAAATTGAACAAAACTATGACTACCCAACAAAGAATTTCAGTGAAATGAATGTGGGTTTGTGGGTTTTTCCTTTGTAGATCACTTTAATTGTCATACTGGTCTGAATTCTGAGCAGAAAGATTGAAAAAGCACATGCATTACAGCGTATACAGCTAGAAATTGTACGGCAATTGAGATGTAAAAGCGTGTAATGAATGGTAATTGAGACCCATAAAACGGCTGTGTCACGGTAAATGCATTTAAAATCATTAAAAAAATGTCTTTTTGCGTAGGTTTGGGGGTTTGTGGTGTGACATAACAGAGAAACTTGTGTTTGTTAATGGCGGAATCCAAGGAAAATGACGTTTTGGGGAGGTTGTCTTGTGTGCATCCAGGCTGTTAACTGAATCATTGTTTCCAACACAGTGATTTACAGCTGTTGGAAGGAAACGACGAAGAGGTCATCTCTCTTGTTCCACCAGTTTGCTTACACAAAACTCTGCCGTGTTAATGGTTTCACATAATATGGAATGAAATGGGATTCTTTTGTGGGATATGGTAATCTATTTTTGGAACTACATATATTTTTGGATCTACATATGGTTTATTGGGAGGGTCGTTAGATTATTTTTTACTAGTTACTGTAGGGCATGCTGATAAATAGTGGATTTTCATTCAATTCATTTTAACTTTAATCAATCTAGAGGTAGGGGCTCTACTTTTCTTTCTTCAAAGAATAGATAGATGTTTGTAGTGATTTATTGAATTTATAGATAGTTTATAGTATGTTAGTATATGAGATTATGTTATTGCTATCAAGATTCAACTGTGTAGTTTTCGGGTCAAACTCATTGACCCATGTTTCATGAGTAGTGGTTCACAAGAACCCATCTCTCATGAGATTTAATAGAACACTTAGCATTCATTGCATCTAGGTGATGCTCACAGGGGTGAAGCATTGGGCCTTCCTCGGAAGTCACCCATCCCAATACAACTCCAACTCAAGTGCACTTAACTACGGAGTTTCCTCCAAGGTTAAGCCCACTTAGCTTGCTACCCCATTTGCAAAACCTTCAACAAGTGTTCATTTAAAGCCCCTTTTAGCTCACCAATTGATAAGTAGGAGATTTATACGAGATCACCTTGACTGTGATTTATTTTTGGATCTACAAATGACTTATAGTATATGTGACACGAGGGTGGATGGCAGGAGGGGGCCAAGGGCTCTCCCAACTACCAAACCAGCTTGCACACACAATGCAGAAGCAACAACACAGTGAGAGAAGAAACAACAAAGATCTTTTTCATTAATTGATCAAACTCAATACATGTCGGGTTGTAAGGCCTTCCTGGTTTGGGCCATATACATTCAGTGAATTACAAATTGTTCTTCATGCATGCGAGGTCACAGACCTGCCTTCCAGATAATTCAATACTTAATCTTCTATTACAATCTGATATCAAATCATTCTTCTAAAACTGCTCCCTAAAACTAAGAACATAGAAACAAATATATACAAGAGTCCACCAGAGAGGTCAACGCTCAAATCCATAAGTGAGACCCAGATTTAGGTCCACACATATCCCAAAGAGAGACCCCATATTAATTAAGCCATGGAAATTAAATGTAGAAGTCGGCCACCAGATCCAACTCCAAAATAAACAACTCGAGCGAAGGATGACCGAGCAATAGAGTGACTCGGGCAAAGAACACCCTGAGCAACAGAAACATGACTCGGGCCAAGCATACTCGAGCAACAGAAGAGAAACCTGAGCGACAAAAAAATGAACTCGGAAACAAGCATGCCTGAGCGATAGAAACCCGAGCAACAGAGGCCAACTCGGAACAAGCATAACCGAGTGATAGAACCCAAGCAACAAAGTACTTCCCGAGCAGCCTCCAAACAAACTAAAGAACAAAACAAACATATTTTTGGTTGAGCCGGATTGCCAAGGACCCAAGATATTCCTGCATCAGACACCTAGGGTTACAAGAAATGATTCCCCAAATCATGTATCAGGTCTAACCTGAAATGAATCCAACTTAGATTAAGAAATCCAAGATGAGTCCTCAATCAGTCTATTCTTCCACTTTACCAGATATTCCATGTATTCCTTTCCTCTTGTACTTCTGCCAATTCTCTGTTTCAAAATCTGTTCAACTTCCTCTATCTGCTTCTTAGGATAA
>MU225966.1:3352698-3364815 GCA_018584345.1 Thuja plicata | reverse complement strand
TTCTCTTGTCTTCTTCTACCATAGCCTTGTCATCTTTGGCTTTCTTTTTCTGTTCAACAACTTCACACATTCTTATTGATTGGGCTTCTTGTTCCTTTTTCAGATTTTTGACTTCTTCACATAGTGCACTGTTGTTTTCTAGTAGATTTTCTATTGCTGCATCGCTCTCAGTAGAATCTCCATTTTGAAATAGATTTGTAGTGTCCTCTTCCTAATAATGAGTGTCATTCATTTATTTGGCCAAATATTTTCTTGCAGCCAAGGACTTCTTTAATTCTTGTCTTATAGACTCAAGCTGTTGGAGTGCTAGCTGAAAATCAATCTTTTGATTCTCAATGACTTTACCCATCTTTTAGATCTCCATTTTAAGATTTGTATTCTCAAGCTGATTATAACCTTTTAGAGAACTCTAGCTCTGATACCAATTGTTGGAAATACAATAATGAGAAAGCAAGATACTGAGAGGAGGAGGGGGGGGGGGGGGGGAATNGGTGAATCAGATCTTCAAAATTAAACACTTTAAACAAGTTGATCCACATTCATACATAAATGAATCTAATGTAATCTCAAATAGCATCCACACCATGAAATAAGTAACACATAACACAACAATTTGGTAACCCAGAAATCCAAATAGGTAAAACTGGGGTGGGGATGACACCCACAAAAGTCTTCTATACTGCAATAATAAAGTGTACCTGTTAAGGTTACAATGTTTGATTACAAAATGTAATCTACCCTATTAAAGGTCTGCTCTATTAAAATTTTCAGATCATTACAATCTACCTTGTTAAAGGATTTAAACTTATAATGAAGTAAGCACTCTATTAAGAGATAAATAAAGGCCTGCTAAAACCACTCTGTTAAGAGATTTTCACCTGATACAATGATTAGAAAGTCTCAAGTATTGATCCTTCGATATACACTCTGATGCTGATGACAGATCTCCTCTTTTCAGTATCTCTTCTAATCTTATAATCTGATATACCTTTACTTTGCTGTTCACTGTGTTATGCTCTGCTTGATCTCTGCTTCTGAACAAAATAACCCGCTATGCATTTCACATCAAAATGTAGTCACTGCAACAATTCCTCTTCTGCCTCTTGCACGTACATACAAAAATAGGGTTTCAAAGAAATCTAATATATCTATACAGATCTGACAGTGAGATCTAGATCAATGATCAAGATCTGATATCCATGCCTTGATCGTAAAACAATTAATGCTTACAATGAGTCATGCATAGGATAAAACAATTAAATGCATAATTAACTCTGTATAAAAATATTAAATGCACACAATGTCGGCCTAAAAAGCTTATACAAGTTGGCCTGATCACTTATCCTTTAAGTTTGTATCATTCCTGACAAGTATACAAAAACTATTCTGCTCGGCACTTGATTGTCTGTCGCTCGACATTTAATATCTTTGTCTCTACTTGGCTTGGCAATGTAACTAGGCATACTAAAAACTGCTCGACAATCTTGCTTGGCCTTGCATAGTTTTAGCTCGGCCACAGTGATAGTCAACTAAAACTGCCTAATGAAATGACTAAATGTTGGGCACTAATCATCAAAAGAACTTAGAGATTAAAAATAACAACCTAAAGGATTTAATCTATCAGATAAGCCAGACATGGTATGCAGATTAAAGAAAGCACTCTATGGACTTAAACAGGCCCCAAGAGCTTGGTATGAGAGACTAGATGGTTATCTTACCAAGATTGTATTTAAGAAAGGAGCAGCAGATTGTAACCTATTCATAAGAGAGACACCTGATGGACTATTACTTGTTTCCATATTTGTTGATGACATTATCTTTGGAGGTAGCTTAGTGCAGAATTTGCAAAAGAAATGCAAAATGATTTTGAAATAAGCATGATTGGTCCTATAAAATAGTTTTTGGGATTGAACATAAAGCAAACAGATAAAGGAATATTCATAAATTAGTCCAAATATGTGAGGGAAATATTGAAGACTTTCAAGATGGAAGACTGTAAGCCAGTATGCACTCCTATGATAACAGGGAGCAAACTTTCTAAAGAAGATGATTCCGTAGCAATTGACAAGACATTATATAAGTCTATGATTGGAAAAATTATATATCTTACTCAATCTAGACCAGACATATCTAATTTAGTTGGCATTGTTGGAAGATTTGTAGCTGAACCAAAATAGAATCACCTAATGGCAATAAAGAGAATATTTAGATATCTAAAGGGAACTATAGACTATGGTTTATGGTATCCTAAATTAGAGAATGTACAACTTCATGTGTATATAGATGTAGATTGGGAAGGTTGTCTTGATGACAAGAAGAGTACTTCTCAAGGAGAAATATTTCTTGGAGATAGGTTGGTTTCTTGGGTAAGCAAGAAGTAGATTGTATCTCTCAGTCGACATCAGAAGATGAATATGTTGCAGCAGCATTGAATTGTTCAACTATGGTTTGGATCAAGCAGATGGTTAAATATTTTGGTATACAAGTTGACTATCCTATTGGTATCCATTGTGATAACACCAGTACTATCAACATGTCCAAGAACCTTTTGATGCACGCAAAGACAAAGCACATTGAGATTAAATACCATTTTCTTAGAGAAAAAGTTACAGATAATGAAGTAAAATTGGACTATGTGAGCACCAAAGAATAGTTGGCAAATATTTTCACAAAGCCTTTATCAAAAGATACTTTTGACTATCTCAGGGAGAAGTTGGGAGTAATTCCCTCTCCTAAGTATGATTAGATTAAGCAGCAAGAATATCAATCATTAAGTGACTGATGAATGGTTGACTACTCTACTTCTGGAGTAGTACCTGTGCTTAATTGTTTATGGCATCCTCTGCTATTGATGTCAAAGGGGGAGTATATAGTAAAAGGGAGCATATACTCTGGGGGAGTATAAACACAGAAAAGGGAGCTGCAAGAGTGTAGAGAAATCTTTGATGAGGATATTGAGAATATTGTAAAAAGAAAGAAGACACCATGAGCTGAAGATGTTTTTAATATCATATGTTTCCATCAATGTCAAATGGGGAGATTGTTGGAGATTTACTTCTGGCAGCTAGTTGATTGTATGTTTGTCATTGATGACAACATATAATATACATCAGTGTTCTGTATGTACTTATCAGAATGATGATATCAAGCCTTGTGCGGTTATATTCCTGTGGTAGACATGTTGTTGATATTTTTTTCATACACATAGACGTAGATATCAAGTTTCAGTTGTGTTGTGTAATTCTATTAGTGGCAGTTATAGTTTCTGGAGTTTGTCTGTATAGAGCCGACGTATTGCATTGGTTCTTGAGTTGCACCTATCTTTGGGATATGTGTGTGTATATTCAAGTTTATTTATGAGTTGAAAATAGTTATCTAAAGGTGCCTAACATGTTTCAACAAGATTACAAAGTTAGAGTTAATTTGGTGAGGCCGACTTAGTGAAGCGTCGTGTCTATTCAGTTTATATTGCGTGGTTGTAATTATGCTTGCGTGATTAGTAAAGCCGACAAGGATGTTATGAAGAGTTGTCTAATAGGTCCCTTGATCTTATAATTTGAGGAAGCTACTTATAGCAAGTCATTTTGTGGAATGCCAAGTGTGAATGATAAGAAAAGATACGGGAAAAGTGTAGAGCATAATATCATTTGAGTTTCATTCATCAAGGATCTATGTGAAGAAGAAGTGAAATATTACAATACACTAGAACTGATCAAGATAATAGGTCTACTCTACAGTTTATCATCAGATATAGTGGATATCTGTTCAACAGAAGGTTGTAGCCTTCACCATTAAAGTAGTGAGCTTTTGGATAGTGAGTCCTCACCCTTAACTAGGTTATTTGTAAAAGAATCCTAACAGGGTCAGACCCTTAACCAGGTCACTATACTTATTACATTATAAAGAACAACTCCTAACAGGGTTGCAAGATCTTCCAACATGGATTATTATAAACATGTGTAGTTCATTATGGGTGTTAATTCCCACTGGAGTTTTTACCATTTGGTTTCCCCGTAACCAAATTGTGGTGTTGTCTATTGTGTTATCTAAATGTGCATTTACTTTATTGTATTTTGGAGTTAATAAAAGAAAAGAATTAAATTAGCTGATAAGTGATTCACCCCCGCCTCTTAGTTATCCTTTGGGACTACTCTAACACTTTGAATTGCAGATTTTCATATCTATGTAAGTACAATACCTCTCTGATTAATGTATCAATTCAATTCTTTGTGCTCCACACTTTCTTCTCTTTGATGTTGTGCTTCACTGTTCATCGGTGTCTACAGAATTATTTATCTCTCCTTTAGCTTGATTTATTAGGACTGTATGAAGTTATTCTTCATCATTTTCTCTTCAACATCCTCTTTCTATTCACTCCCCTTCCCATGCATACAAAAATGAACTAAGCTTGTCTCTTATATAGACACAATATTCACCATTTCTTGATTCTTGATTCTTGATTCTTGGCATGAAAAACAATCCAGCCAATTTGATTTAAAGCCTAAATCCTGATTTGTCTCATAGTTATCTTCATGCTAGCTGTATTAATCATCTTTAAATCAATTACTTAACTCTAGTCAAATAAAACAAAGAAAACAACCAGTTAAGTCTATCTTTAGCTCTTGCTAGCTAGATATTTTGTCATTTTTTGAACTCTCCGTTCCATCGGTCAACTCTATATTTAGTCATCAGTGACAACTGCCAGTTCTATCAGCGTGACTCTAGTCAGCTTCGGGATCTCCATCCGTCGAGCATCATTGGATTTTACTCGTCGGGCAACTCTGTTTTCAGCTCGTCGGGCATCCTATGGTTTTGCTTTGTCGGGAAACACTATCTTCTACTTATCATGTATCACTGTGACTTTTCTTCTTTGCCTTTATCGATGGTGTGCACTCCGTCAGTGTTGTCTGTCACTTGGTGAATACTTGACTTTTATGCATTGCTGAAAGCATAACCTTTGTTCCATTGATTCTCTGAAGTCTTTGTAATTATGTACATGACCGTACAGATGATATCAAGTTGATATCAATGAAAATACAAACCATTAACTGATTTAATGTCATGCATTATCTTCAACTTAACATTATCAAACATTCAACAAGTTACATGTCATCAATGCTATATGAAGGACTCAAAGTAGAAATGCTCATGCAAGAGATAAATGAAAGGGAAATGAAAAATATGCGTGATTAAAAGTAGGAGATCTAATGTTATATAAAACACAATAGTAATGTAGATCTAACCTAATTTTAAGATTAAAATAATTAATATATTGTACTTTTTGATTCTAACCTCTGAGATTACCCCAAAAATACCTGAATCCAGCTCCGTAGATCCCAAAACTTGTTCCCACACACCAAAAATGTGAAAATGTTTATGTTAAGGGGCTTGCCTTGGTCAAGCCCTGGTTTAGGAACTAACCTTGAAATTGATAAGTAAAATGCAGATCTGAAAATGAAAGAAGGTAAATGTTTGATTCACCTTGTGTAAACCCTCTTGAACAGATGTAGAAATTGCAAAAATTCACAAAGATACTTGAATTTGAACATGGAATAGAAATGTAGGAAGATCAAGGATGTCCTCACCAATGAATGAGATCCATAATCACCATCTCTAGATCACGAATGTAGTTATACCACTTGAAGAAGGAACCTCCTTGGGCCACTTGAGAAGCTCTCTACTTGGCTATCATGAGAGAGAAATCTTGCATCAAAGGAAGGAGATTGAATTGAAGAAGACTTAGAGACCTTGGATGGATGCCTTGCCTTTACCACTTGAATGCTTATGATTGCTAGAATCATAACATTATGTATGCTTCTATATCTTGGATGTGTTATATTAATTTGGAGAAATGAGTGGATAAAGCATCCTTTTATACTCATTTTGAGATTCAAATATGGGCAGGATGACTCAAAAAAAGAAATGAAAAAGACATAGGAGAAGGGTCCCAACATCAGGCTCTGGGCCCAAACAAGGCACACCAATATGGGGGTGAAGTCAAAGTTTGATCTCACCCCTAGGGGTGAAGTCAAATTTTGATCTTACCCCTAGGTAAAAGTGCCTTAGGTAGGGTGAAGACCCTTGAGGGAATGTGGAAAATAAGCTACGAAAAGGGGAAAGTGGGAATAACCAATAGTCAGATCTAAAAATTTACAAAATGGGTTCAATAGGCCCTAAAATACATCCAATTGTGTGTGCTAACTTTTTAGAAATATAATGATGACATGTAACTGATTGAATGTTTGATAATATTAAGTTGAAAGATAATGCAAGTCATTAAATTAGTTAATGGACTATATTGTCATTGATGTCAACTTGATATCATCTATACGGTCATGTACAAAATGCCAAAGACTTTAGAGAACCAAAGGAACCAAGGTTATTCTCTCAGCAATGCATAAAAGTCAAGTATTCACTAAGTGACAAAAAATACTGATGGAGTGCACACCATCGGTCAAAGCAAAAAAGAACAGTCACAGTGATACCCAACGATTAGAAGCATAGTGTTTCCTGATGAAACAAAACCACAGAATGTCTAACAAGAAAAGTCAGAAGGTTGCTCGACGAGCTAAAGACTCAAAGTGCCCGACGACAAAAAATGTAGAGTTTCCCGATGAGCAAAATTCCAATGATTCTCGATGGATAGAGATCACGAAGCTAACTGGAGTCTCACTGATGGATCAGTCAGTTGTCATTGACGACTAACTAATGTGTTGACCAACAAATTAGAGAGTTTAGAAAATGACAAAATATCTAGCTGGAAGAGCTAAAAATAGGCTTAACTGGTTGTCTACTTTTTTTTATTTGACTAGAGGTAAGTGATTGATTTGAAGATGATTTGTATATTTGGCAAGAAGATATCTATAAGACAAATCAAGAGTTATGCTTTAAATCTAATTGGTTGGATTGTTTATAATGCCAAGAATCAAGAATCAAGAAACAATGAATATTATGTCTATATAAGAGACAAGCTTAATTCATTTACGGATGGGATTAAGGGGAGTGAATAAAAAGAGGATGTTGAAGAGAAACTAGTGAAGAAAAACTTTATGCAGTGCTGATCAAACAAGCTGAAGGAAGAGATAAGAAATTTTGTAGACACTGATGAATAGTGAGAACAACATCACAAAGCAAAAATTATGGAGCACAAAGATTAATTGATACATTGGTCAGAGAGGTAATGTACTTAAATAGATATGAAAATCTACAATTCAAAGTTGCAATATGAATAGGTCATAGTGTTTCAGTTTAACCATTGAAGCATCAAGTCTCTTAATCGAGTAGGAATTAACAATATTCTATATATTGAGGTACATCTCAAGGAGTGCCAGAAAGGTTGATTCATGAAAGTAGCATTGGACTTGCCTGATACCTATTGACAGTCTAAGAAGGAGGCTGATTCAAGGATGGTAGCAATAGATACCCGATACTAAGTGACAACCTCTATGTATAAAATCCTCTAACAAGGTCGCACTTAACAGTGTGTTTGTAACCTTTAACAGGGTTGGATCCTAACATGGCTCACTTTAGAAGAGTGAAAATTTGGGGTACCGGTCTCAGTGGGTTTTCCCTTAATAGGGTTTTCACGTTAAAATTCATGTGTTGTGTGTATGATTCATTTCTTTACTATCTTGCATCTTACATAGCTAATGCTGGATTGATTGGTATACTCTTCTTATTCACTGAGTTTCGATAAATAGTTATACTGCTTATTAGTAATCAAGAAAGAATAAGGATTGATAGAGAAAACCGATAGACAGTTAATCATTATTAGTATTTCATGGCATGCATCTTGCAGGGACACAATAATTTGAGATTTATTGATTGGTGGTTAAGTTTGAAGGATAAATTTTTGAGGCCACTGATTCACCCCCCTCTTAGTTATTACTAACAATTGGTATCAGATCTTGTGTTCTTAGAAAGGAAGGTTTCAAGACCCAAGTCAAGATCACAAGATGAATAGATGAGATGTGACCAAGTTGAACAAAGAAAACTTTGCTTCATGGAAAAGCAGGATAAGACTCCACTTATTAGGTATTGGTAATGATGTTACTCAATTCCTAGATATTGAATATGTGTTTCCTATAGGAGTATTAATAGTAGATCAATTGAGAGAGAAGTATGAGCACAACTGCATGGTCATAGAGATTTCTTCCTCACTCTCTGATGCTGAATTTGAAGATGTCAAAGATTGCAAAACTGCAAAGAAGATGTGGGACAAACTAAAGCTTGTACATGGAGGTGATACAAATGTTCTGAGAGCCAAGGTAGAAAGCCTTAGAGGAAAGTTTGATGATCTCAGAATGAAATAAGGAGAAAACATCACATAGTACATCACAAGAATTAAAGAAGTAGTCAATGCTATATGAGGAGTTGGAGGTACACTTGAAGATGAGACAATGGTAAGTAAAATCTTAAGAACCTTACTGCTTGTATATTCTATTAGAGTTTCTGTTATTCAAGAAATGAGAGCAATAGAAAACAATATAGTAACTCTTGATATTTTAATTGGTAGATTGATTTCATTTGAGATGAGTAATTTTGATAATAGTGTCTTACCAAACTTAGAGTCTGCATTTAAATCTTCTATGAGAATAAGAAAATCAAGTCATAGACACATCTAGAAGAGATAGTGAAAGTGAAAGTGAAGAAGAAGATCTAGATGAAATAGAAGCACTTATGGCTAGAAGAATGCAGAGAGGCAAAGGTAAATACAAAGACAAGTTACCACTTGTATGCTTTAATTGTAAAGAGATTGGACACTTTGCTGCAAGATGTCCTAACAGAAGAAAAGATGACTGATAAATATTTTGAGAAGAAATACGACAAAGGTGACAACAAAGATTATAGAAGTTACTGACAATTAGAAAGAAGGGATACCCAAGACTACAAGGACAAAGGCAAGAAAGCCAGCTACCTAGCTGCTTGCAAAGATGAAAATACTGACACTGAACCTGATGAAGACATCGAGATGGTGTTTGTGGCTGTGAAAGATGATTCAGATGAAGATGAAAGGTATGTATAAAATGCACTCATATCTAAGGTTAGAAAGAATGACATCTAGATTATAGATAGTGGTTGCACTCACCCTTGACCAGTGACAAAGAAAATTTTAACACTTTTGAGTATTATAATGGTGGTACAGTAAGAATGGGTAATGATACACCTTGTCCAATTGAAGGTAAAGGAACTATAATGTTGAATAACTTGATTAAATTTGAAAATTTTTATTGGGTAAAAGGATTGAATTTTAATCTATTGAGTGTTTCTCAGATGAATAATTCAGGTCACAGAGTAGCATTTGAGAATAAGAAGGCAAAGATCTTCAATGAATCAGGAAGATTGATTGGTACCGATGAACAGACAAAAGGTAACTTATTTTATCTGAATGATACTAACACCACTTGATTAATGACTAGAAATGAAGACATATGGCTGTGGCACAAAAGATTATGTCATGTGAATTTTGACAACATGACGAAAATAAGTAGAAGGAGAAATTTAAGAGGCTTATCGATGATGTCAAAGCCCGACAACATCATGTGCAAGAATTGTAAAAAAGGTAAGATGAAAAATTCTAGTTTCAAAAGTAAAACCCATACATCTGATGATATTCTAGAATTACTCCATACTGATCTATGTGGACCAACAAGGACAAAGAGTTATTATGAAGATAGATATTTTATTCTCTTTGTTGATGATTACTCTAGAATGATGACAGTTATGTTTCTAAAAGACAAATATGAAGCATTCAAGATGTTTAAATGGTATAAGCCTATGGTAGAGAAACAAAGTGGTAAGGATTTAAAATGCTTGAGTTTAGATAGAGGAGAGTTTATATCAGATGAATTCACTAACTTCTACAATGAACATGGTATAAAAAGATAGGTTTCTGCACCAAGAACACCACAACAAAATGGGATTGCTGAGAGAAGGAATAGATCCATAGTTTATTGTGCTAGAAAACTGATGATAGAGAAAGACATCATGCAAATATTCTAGAGGGAAGTTGTCAGTACTGCTGTCAACACATTAAACAGAGTACAATTGAAGAAGGACACAAAGAAGACACCCTATGAGCTATGGTATGGTAAAATGCCCAATGTAAGTTACTTCAAGATCTTTGGTAGTCAATGTTATATCTTAAAGGATGATAGAAATGGAAAAATTGACGCTAAGAGTGATGAAGGTACCTTCCACCAAAATCAAGGCTTATAAATGTCTTATCAAGACTTCTAACAAAATTGTTGAAAGTGCAAATGTGAAGATAGGTGAATTTGCAGAAAAGAGTGAGCTGGAAAGCACAAAAGAACCAAAGGACTACAACAAGTTTGTATACTATGAAGAACCCAACACTCTACTCGAGCAACAGTGCTTAATTCCAAAGCAACAAAATGTTGTAACTGACGGTCAGACTGCAAATATTGATGGTCACGGTAATGATCAAAATAATGTGTAGGTGATGAAGAATAGAATGAAGAACAAAATGATGATCAAACTGATAGACAAAGAGCTATACCTATACTTTCAAGATATGTAAGAAGGAACCATCCAGAGATCCATATGATAGGAGATAAGAAAGTTGGTACAATAACAAGAAGTAAGTCTTTAAACTCAAGTTGTTTAATTTGTGAGTATGAGCCAAAATTTGTCAATGTTGCACTTGATAATGAAGAATGGATAAGTGCTATGAATGATGAGATTGAGAAGATTGAGAAGAATGAGACAAGGTCACTTATGCCAAGACCAGATGACAAGAATGTCATCGGTACAAAATGGATATTCAGGAATAAGTTGAATGAGAATGGAGAAGTCACAAGGAATAAAGCAAGACTAGTATGCAAGGGGTATGCACAAGAAGAAGGTATTGACTATGGAGAGACCTTTTCACCCGTTGCTAGGCTAGAAGGTGTAAGAACACTACTTGCTTATGCTACATTCAAAGGATTCAAGGTATACCAGATGGATGTCAAGTTAGCATTCCTAAATGGAATACTTGAAGAAGAGGTATACATTGAGAAACCAGAAGGGTTTGTAGATCTAGATAAGAGAAACATGGTATTTAGAATTCATAAAGACCTGTATGGATTGAAACAAGCTCCTAGAGCCTGGTATGAATGAATTCATTCCTATCTTATAAGTATTGGATTTGTAAGGACTAGTGAAAATAGTAATCTTTATTTAAAGGAATATACTGACGCTAACACTTTGATTACTGAAATATTTGTTGATGACATCATATTTGGAGGCAATGATATGCTATGCAAATCATTTGCTAATGAGATGAGAAAAGAGTTTGAGATGTCTATGTTTGGAGAGATCAAGTTCTTTCTTGGTCTAAAGATCATGCAACAATGTGAAGGTATTTTCATTACACAGTCCAAATACATTAAAGATGTCCTGAAAATATTCAAGATGGAAGATTCCAAACTAGTTGGAACACCGATGGCTACTGGATGTAAGTTGACAAAGGAGGACAAGACATCAGAGGTAAATCAAACTTTGTATAGATCAATGATTGGAAAACTCATGTATATTGTACACACTAGACCAGATATTGCACATGCAGTAGGAATTTTTGCTAGATTTTTTGCTAACCCCAGGGAATCACATATGACTTCTGTGAAAAGAATTTTAAGATATCTAAAGAATACCAAGGAATATGGATTATGGTATAGAAGAGAAGGAAAATTTGAACTTAAGGTGTTTACCGACGCTGATTGGGTTGGAAATCTTGATGATTGAAAGAGCACAACTCGAGGAGCATTCTTTATGGGTGACAAACTTGTCACATGGATTAGTAAAAAGCAAGGATGCATCTCTCAGTCTACTATAGAAGTAGAGTATGTTGCTGCTACTACAAGTTGGTCAAATATTGCATGGATCAAATAGTTACTGGAAGTTATGCATATGAAGATCCTAGAACCGGTAATTATCTATTGTGATAACACCAGTGCAATAAAAATTTCCAAGAATCCAGTCATGCATGTTAAGACTAAACACATTGCCATCAAGTATCATTATTTGAGAGAACAAGTTCAAGAAAAAGAGGTGATACTTGAGTATGTGCAATCCAAAGAACAATTAGCTGATATCTTCACCAAGCCACTGCCCAAG
>MU225966.1:3312365-3328792 GCA_018584345.1 Thuja plicata | reverse complement strand
ATGCTTCCTTATTTGATTCATAGTCTATATTTTCAATTGGTTTTCTCATTTTGCATGGTTAAATTTTGTTGATTGAGGCCTTAGTCAATTGGTCTGTCATCTGAGAAGTATTACCCTTTTGAAATATATCTTAATTTATTTTAGGTTGCATTTACATTCCATAACACCTTTGAAGTGATAAGTTTTCTTGTAAAACTGTCTCTGAGGTTGAACATAAGATTGGAATGATCTTGACTCTATTGCCCATGGTAGAATAAGGCACTGGTCTAATCATTATTTGGATTATAGTTATTCAGTTCATTGTTTATAGTTTTAAGATATCTTATCTATCTATTCATTTCAAATTACATACACATTTACTAAACATTCTTTCAATTAATTAAAGTATTTCAATTTACAGTTCATGATATATTGCTTTCAGTTAGATTTCTTTCAAGTTCCTTGCCATACTTGAGAGAGAAGGTTGAAGTGTCTCTTAACTGCTATAAAAAGCCTTGTAACTTGAAGGATAAGTCAAGGCATAGGCCTACCAGCCTTGGTTTTGCAGAGCCAGAATTGCAGGAGTTCCAACCTTGCTTTGGTTGTGAGTTGTTAGTTGGCCAAATCACTTGGGTTTCCAAGCATTGGATTGGAAAGTCCATAAGAAATCCAATTTAGTATTTTTGGGCACCAACATGAACACTACCGTGGTAGTAGCGGAAGGTTTACGGTTAATCCAAGTGGAGACGGTTGAGTGAAGACTTGGAAAATGCAATAATTTCCTTGATGAAATCTAGGAGAGAGTGGGAAGTTAGATTTGTTGTCTAAGAAGTTCTTTCCTCTTTTCTGGAACGATTCCATTTCCTTCTTTCTAGCTTTCATTTCTGTTAGTTGTTTGTAATAAAAGCTTTTCCTTTTCTTAGGGCGTGTTGAGTTTAGCAGTTAGATGTTTTCCTTTAAATAAAGCCCCGCTCCTACATGAGAAAGAGGGCATTATTATTATAGTTGCAATATAGTTCAATTCTGTTGTTTTTACTGTTGATGAGAATCTTTGTACTTTGTTATACATTTTAATGAGCAAATGAAGTCTTGAGATTAGTTCTGTGTAATTGAGTATTCTAGGTACTCACCCAAGGGGGCCCACTTGGTGAGGAATCCATAGTTAGATTCATTTTAGTTTAGTTTTCTTTCCTTCAATTTCATCATTTCAATTCCTATGCTGAATAGCTCCTGCAGCCAAAGCCATAGGACAGCTACCGCTTCCTGCGGCTGAGCGACAGAGTAACTAAGGCATTATAGTTAGTTTGTGCACTCTTCCATTCTACTAGCAACATTCAATTCCATCATTTACTTTCAAGTACTTACTTTCAGAGCAATAGTTTAGCTTTACTTTAAGTATTCATTTCATGCAGCAATAGTATAGTTTCCCTTCAAAAGCATTTAGTTCCTGCAGCCATAGAATAGTTTCTTTCCAGCATTTGTTTCTTGTAAAAATTATAGAATGATTTATTGAGAAAGTGCTTAGTGCATATATTTTTCTGGCCCATTTCAAGTAACACATCCTTGGGTTTGACATGTTAAACAGATTTCTTATAAAGAGGATGAAGTGCTTAGTTGGATGTCTTATCCCTGAGTTAAAGGATTATACCTAGTTCCTAAGCCTTTATAATAAGTGATCATTTTTGGCACCATTTCTGGGGATGGTGTTGAGCCTGGTTCTAATTCAACCATTCCTAGGATTTGTTTTCATGCTTTCATTTCCTACTTTAAGTAGATTAAGCCTTATCTTGACAAAACAAACCACTATTCACATCATTCCATACTATCTGCATGCATAATAGATGAAGAGATGCCCAAGGAAGGTACTTGCCAAATCCATCCAGTAACCTATTTGAAGAAGAAAACCAATTTGTTGATGCTATTGTTGAGCTTCCTGAAGCTCCTTCATCATCCTCATCTTCTGAGGGTGACTTTTGTGGGTTCTTCTAGGAACAACCAGAAGACAATCTATTTGCTGAAGCCTTTGCTAACCTAGAAATCTAGATTCCTAGAGAAGAAAATCCTTGGCAGTTAGTCATCTACCAACCTCAAAACCCACCTTGAGATCCACCTCAGCAACCACAAAGGATGGCTAATCCTACTACATTTCATTTTCCCATCTCCGATCAATGAGATAATAACAACCTCAAGAATGTTCCCTCTTTTTCTCTTCCAAAATTTTATGGCCTTGTCATAGAGGACCCAGATACCTTTCTCTTTGAGTTTGATATCCTTTGTAGGAGCTATGACTACACCACTGATGCCCACAGACTTAATATTTTTCTTGAAATACTTAAAGAGTCTGTATTGCGATGGTTTATGGGCTTAGGAATATATATGCTAAATGTGGCCTTCTTATTTAGCCATACACTTCAACATGGTCATTGTTCACCAGTCACATACAAGAATGGATATGAAATCATCCATCTTGCATGCCTGCGTGAGTTGACCTATTGCCTCCTATCTAGTTCGGGTTTTGAATAAGCTCTCAGTGTTCGAGAGTCCAAAAACCATAGACCATTACTAGAATGGATGATTTGAGAAAATAGGTAAATGGAAATCTATGAGAGAGATTAGTTTATTCTAGAAATGAATGTGCAAGCTAGATTAATCTACCAAATGAATGCAAGATTAATCTATGAAAAGAGAGACTAAGCTAAGAATAAGAGAAAGTACAAGCTAATATAGAAATGGATAATGGTTATTCAAATTAAGATTTTCTTGAAATGAAGTTAAATTATGAATTCTTAATCTAAAAAATGATATTAAGCTATAGCAACAAATCTCTAATAACAATGTATTCAATTAGCAATTAGAAGATTCAAGACTAGCAATTTAAAAAATAACAAATTACAAGACTAGTTTGAATGAGAGCTGAGAGAGTTCTTTTATAGACTGAGAGTCCGTTCAGAATATAAAGTTTCCTTTGAGAGAAATAGTTAAATTACTGAAATCCAGTTGAGAAAAACAAGTTTCTTTTGAGAGAAACAATCAACTGTTGTCTTTTTGAGTTTAACTGATTTGTTTCTCTTTTAATTCACAGTTAACTCAAAGTTTCTATTTCTGAATTGGAGACAAGATTTTGGAGAGAATATATAATTAAATAAATAGAATGTGACCTCATAAATGTATTTTATCAATTATTTGAATAATTAAATTCAATTATTGAAATGAGGATATTTATTTAATAATCAAATATTATTTAATTCCTTTTTATGTATTTTTGCTAAAAGGGTGAATTTAATTTAATTAAAGTGCTAGGACTTTGTAATTAAATTAATTCGATCATAGGGTTTATTTAGTAAATTATAATTGATATTTAGGAATTAAATACAATATGTGATTAATGCAGATTTAGTATTTTATGCATTTTACACTTAAGTCAAGTAGAGTCAGTTGAAACTTAGAATTGCCTAGTATAATAGGACTTTGATGATTCAGAAGAATGATAAATGCAACAAAATTGGTTAGGGTTGCAAGATGCAAATTTTGGGGTGTTACATTTTTCCCCTCTTTGAATTGATGTGCGAGCAAAACATTGATTCAAAGAAAATTATGATGTTTACAGCATAGAAGAATAGTTAAAATTGATTTTGAGAATTGATGACGATTTCAGAGCCATCTGCAGAACAAAGTTTAACTCTCCAAAGTCTAGGTTAGGTTCTCGAGACGCCAGTTAGATTAAGTTTTTGAGGGTCATCTTCAGAATGAAGCTTAACTCTTAGGAATCTGGGTTAGATTGGCCCAATACCTAATAGTGATATTTCAAGAGCTATCTCCAGAATGAAGATTAACTCTCAGGGATTTGAGTTACATTGCTCAAATACCTAATAGATTTCCACCTTTCAAAATACTATCCTCAGAAAAAGGCTCAATCTTCAGGAGTTAGGGTTAGATTGCCCCATTACCTGTCCATTTGAAAGATAGTCAGTAGAGATTTTTAGGAATGTCCCGAGAATGAAGCTTAGTCCCCCCAATATCTAGGTTAGATTGCCCAGATGCCAGCTAGATCGAGTTCAGAATCATCTCCAGAATGGAGCTTGATTTTTAGAAGCCAGGGTTAGATTGCCCCAATTCCTAATAGATGAGATTTTGAGAATCATCTCCAGATCGAAGCCTGACCCTTAGGGACCTAAGTTAGATCACTTAGATACCAAATAATGAGATTTCAAGAATCATCTCCAGAACGAAGCTTGATTCTTAGGAGTCAAGGTTAGATTGCCCCAACACCTAATAGATGAGATTTCAAGAATCATCTCTAGATCAGAGCCTGAACCTCAGGGACCTGCGTTAGATCGCTCAGATACCAAATAATGAGATTTCAAGAATCATCTCCAGAATGAAGCTTGATTCTCAGGAGTCAAGGTTAGATTGCCCCAACACCTAATAGATGCCAAGATATAAGGAACATAGATGCCCCTAGTGATTCAATATTGTGGAATACCCAGTTTTGACTATGAAGTATGAAAAATGAACATGCCTCAAGTGAGGAGATGCCCCTAGCAACGAGGATTTTTGAAAGTTAGATCAGATTGATTAAAATAGATTTGAAGTGATTCAATGATGTAATCATCCTATCCCCTTAGGAGTGAAATAGAAAGATGATACGTCATAATGAAGATTGAAAGTGATAAATTGTAGGTAGATGTTGAATCAAAAGTCAAGAAGAATTTAGGATAGATGACGGAAGAATCCAAAGCAATTTTAAGCAATCTTGAGGTTTGATTGACCAAGTTTGACTAGGGTTGACTAGAGTGACTTTTGAGGAAAAAAGTTAAAGATTTGAGAAAATGTTGATTGGGTGTGATTTTGACAAGAAAGTGACATCAGAAAGTCGACTGCACAAGCGTCTGATCGCATCGATCCTAAAAATTTTAAAATGCAATTTTGAGCTATATAGGAGTGTCAAATTTTGATTTTGATCTCAAAAATGGATTCAGAGCAGTCGATTTAGCTAAGGGTGAAATTTTTATGCAAAATGGAACACTTTTGAAAATTAGGTCAAAACATATATATGGGTTAAAAGTGTCTTTTTCAAAGTATTTGCCTTTGTTGACTTTTGAGAAAAAAAGAGCTTTGAGAGAGAATGGTGGTCCCCATGAGTACTCATTGATTTGAGTGAGCTAGGCATCACAATTGGCTGACAACATACAAACCTTTGGTAAGTGATCGATTACCTCCTAGTCGATTCAAATTTTACTGCTTTTAGTTTAATTTTTCCATGTTTTTGACATTTTGAAGAAATGGCTTGTGGGTTCTCGTGTGACGAACTAGGTTCTTCACATGGGCTTGTGATGAAGCTCGCATGAAAGTATGCACAAAATTAGTTCTTCACGGGACCTCTTGTGAAAGCTCACGCGGGAGGGCACCCACGTTTCGCGCGACAAACCTTCAGAAAAAGGGCATTCTCATACGAAACAACATAAAATTTTGCGCGAAGGTAACCTTTGCGGGCAACATTAGAATTATTCATGTGAAATAGTACTTCTTCGTATGAAATGCTACTTCTTCACGTAAATTTAAAGAGATATATTTTTTTTTGAGTTGTAGCAAGTCATCCTTCAGTTGATTAGCGCATTTTTTTTTCTTTGTAGCCTTGTGTAGGATGTCTATAATGCTTTATTATTTGAAATGATATTTGCATCTGAGTACTGATCATTTTCTGTTGTTAGTATGTCTTGTAGGTCAATTTCCTGGATATTGCATTCAGATCACATCATCTCGCCATCAGTGGGTTGATCTGATAGTTGGATGACAGGGAGATAGTGAAATTGACAGTCTAGGCCTTTCCCATCTCCATGAGGTACCCAAGATTTGGGTAAATTATGGACTACTAGGAGCCTTGGTGGAGCGTTTCCATTAAAAAATGAACACCTTCCACCTTCCATAGGGTGAGATGATAGTGACACCTAAGGAAATATATGAGATTCTCCAGATACCCTTTCATGGACCCAGAGTAGAGTATGATGTTCAGCTGAGAGCAGGTATAGTGGCCCTAAGAGAGATATTTCAGGATGACTTAGTCATGGGCTAAGCTATCCCGTGGGAGGAGTTGATTAGAGTATACAGACCATGGAACCGATTACTAGTAGTTCTAGCAGCCTTACTTGGTTGCTACCTTATGCCAGATCATGGTCAGCATAGTTTGGAGTGCAGATGCGGCCGAATGTTACATCGTATGCTAGCCGAGCCTACCCATTTTGGATGGGGTCAGTGTATGCTGGCCCACATGTATTATGAGATGCATGAGATTGCCTATAGAAATGTGAAGAGTATAGCCCTGGCATGTTCATTTTATAGGTGTGGGCATGGGAGCACCTGCCAGTTACCAGGCCCATTTATGATGACATGAGGCTACCCTTAGAGCCATATATTTGTAGTTATAGAGGTTTGATTACTCAGCCCGCGCTGGATAAGATAGAGTAGTGGTGAGCTTAGCTTGATGATCTAGTAGCCATAGTATGGTAACTTTGGAGGTTGATCAAGCCTTGGGATGATATTTGAGAGCAGCTCAGCTATATTTTTTTCTCACGGCCACTTATCGGCCATTCTATTTCCATTATTGAGTGGTTCCCACGTACACATGTCTGGCGGTAGTCTGGCTATGCCCAGGACATATTTGAGGAGTACTATCCTTATGCCCACTTCACCAATGAGGTGAAGAAGGAATGGTCAACTTGATTAGATACCAGGTGATGCATGATAGATGTGCGATCACTAGCTTAGACTCAGTGGGATTACATGGCCGGGGTAGCAGATGGGGGTATGACAGCGCCATACCGAGAGTACTTTGTTACTCATCCATTCCTACACTTCACAAATCCAGTTGGTATGGGGGTTCTAGCATAGGTAGTGCACCCACAAGTGCCACATCAGTAGGTACCACAACTGCCTCCACATTAGAGGCCCCACACACACTCCTTCAAGGTAGAGACTCCTGTATGACCCATGAGAATTGATCCTAGTGTAGGTAGTAGTGGTGTGCAGGAGAGAGAGTCCTAATAAAGGACCGAGGAGGCCGATCAGGAGGACCCCATCCAGCATGATTAGCAGTAGGAGCAGCTAGAGAAGGGTATAGTTCCCAGAGACCCATTATAATAGGTGCAGGATTCTCTACGTAGATCAAGAGTGAAAGTCTAATAGCTATAGAGGCAGATTGGGGATTTGCAAATACAGGTTGCAGCATGAGATGCCCAGCTTGTGGACAGAGAGCGAGAGCTGCGAGAGGCCTGAGAGAAGTCAGAGAGATCTTAGAAGGAGACATGATAGCTGACCGCTCGAGCAACCTACTACTATGCGGCCTATGCAGGAGTAGTTCCTGATGGAGCAGAGCAGGTACCTAGGTTTTCATTATTGCTAGAGGGTCAGAGGGTTCACAAGCACCACCTCCTCCAAATATGCCTCCTCCTCCACCTCCGCCAAAGGATGAGGGAGAGGGATGGAGCTAGATTTGGAAATTTTGGATAGATTGTATCACATGATGTATCTGATGCATTGGTATCATTGTATTGTATCACCAATTTTGAGATAGACTGTGCTCGAGTAGCACCCATTTTGTATTGTATCAACACATTGAGATATATATATGAGCTCATCTTTTGGTATCATTGCATGTTTCATGGTGTACTTTATGAGATGTGTGTTATATTCTTAGATGGTTTAGATGATTAGAAATGCATGCAAATGGATGAACATGTATATGTATGGATTTTAAGAATATTTATGGGATGCACATGTATATGTAGATGTAGATTTGTATGTATGTAGATGATTTATCTTAATGCACTTGTGAACGGAGATATGTGAAAGAAAATTTATATGGTACTAACATCTCATGCAGGTTATCATGATGTATAATAAATGCTAACCAAAAGAACTTTCAAAAATTGAGAGCAAGGATCGAACACTTGTGTAGTCGCGATGAAGCCCGAGTGATGAAGAAGAACCTCTTAGTGTATGAAATCCAAGAGAACACAATGAAATGTCAAAATGTTGCTACAATGCAAGCCTAGAATGAAATTAAAATCCTATGCTAGAATGAAAGTGCAATCCTATGCGAGATGTAATTCCTAAGACATGGTTGTTGGACCCATTGAATAGTTGTCATCATAGAGCATTTTAAGAACATCGGAGTCAATATAATCCTTACTGGTGCCATTGCGACCATAAGGATATAAATATGACTTTCATTGGATTTGATGTGGGAAACTAACATAAGCATCGAGGCACAACAACCAAGATGACCTAAACATTGTTTATAGTTTGATACAGTAAGAGTACAACAGTAAACAAGCAGAGCAATAATAGTCAAGGAGATAGTAGCAACCTCACCATGGCATACAAATAAACAAGATCGAGGGATGTGAGGATTTTCTGGCTTAATGCAAGAGCTCATACACTATGTTAATTTGACGCTGTCGGATCATCGGGACCACACCAACAAGTAGTAGACAAAGAAAAGATTAACGAAATCAATGAGAACATGTAGCATACAAAGATAAATTCAATCATAGCTCAGCATGTTTCAAAGTTTTTGGATGTGTTCATGTATAGGGGTGTTAAAAAACACCATTTTGCTTGTGAGTGCATTGTGTTTCATTGCTATCAAGAGATGTTGTTTACATTAGCGATATCCAATATATGCTAAGAAACATAGATGCGTCCAAAAATAGTGTTAAGAAACACTTTTAGTTGTGGTGTTGAGAAACACCTATTTGTGTCAATAGTGAGTTGTCCTTCAAAATGAAAAGATTACTGACAAAAATATGCAATCAAATTTGGGGACTCATGCCCATAGGTAACGACTGATGACTGACTTGACTTGTGTTGTGAGGATAAACTCAATTTGGTTGCCCCCAGGATTATGACTCTGGATCAGTGTCAAGTCAGAAGGGTTCTTAGAGGACCCAAAGTGTCACGAAAGTGAATGAAAGCTATATACAAGCTGAAGCAAAGGATCACCAAGATGAAGCACAGAGTACCACTCCAAATTCAATGGATTGATGTCAAAAATGTAGATATACATCAATTGCGTGAAATCTGGTTAGTATGGCAATAGTAGACAGACGCACTGAGAACCACTAGTGAGTGATGCAAGAGAGACTCTCAAGTAGAGAAATCTGAGTAATAGCTAGGCAGCAACAGGCAGACGTAGTGAGAACCACTAGTGACTGATGCGAGAGATATTTCAAAAAGTAATAGGACAGTGCCCCCTAGACCAGGAAGGATGCCCCTACAGTATGACCAGTTTCAATCCATGTAAGTTGGTGTCTTGAAGGTAACTCAGAGCATGCGTATGAGCAAATGAAAGCAGGAAAGAAGGAAAGCTAGAAAGAAACTGTACAGAGCCAAGCGATGCTGTGATAGATATAGAAATGTGGAACAAGAGGCGCCATTTTACCAGGCTTTCACCTTCTTGGTAGAAATTCTTTTTTTTTTGCTACCATGATGCCTGTTTGCCAGGATTTCATCAATGGCACTTTTTTTGCTTTTATTTATTTTTATTTTTTTGGTATTTTCAGGACATTACTATTGAAAAATTAAATTCAACTATTGAAATGAGGATATTTATTTAATAATTAAATATTATTTAATTCCTTTTTATGTGTTTTAGCTAAAAGGGTGAATTTAATTTAATTAAAGTGCTAGGACTTTGTAATTAAATTAATTCGATCATAGGGTTTATTTAGCCAATTAGGAATTAAGTATGTGATTAATGCAAGTTTAGGATTTTCTGCATTTGACACTAAGGTCAAGTAGAGTCAGTCAAAACTTAGAACTACCTAGTACAATAGGAATTTGATGATTCAAAAGAATGATAAATGCAACAAAATTGGTTAGGGTTGTAAGATGCCAATTTTGGGGTGTTACAAGGATAGGATGTTGTCCATAATTGGAATGAAATGAAGGATGATTTTTTGTTGAAATATAAGGAGTACTATTAAGGAAATTATATGCGAGGGGATGACATATTTAAGATTCCACAGAAGGGGGATGAGAGTCTTAAGGATTATGTCTCAAGGTTCTTGTTCAGTTTGTAGAAGAATACTCAACATGAGCTTATTGAAGAATCTCAGAGGTTGCTCTTTTTGTGAGGCATTCATGATGGATGCATAGAGGCAGTGGACCTAATAGCTAGAGGAGATATCACCCAGGCATCATGGGATGATATCCAGAAGATCTGCCTTAAGTACTCAAGAGCTGCTCTTAAGAAAGGAAGGGGATATAGGTCCACCCTGGGGAAGTCCAATGGTGTTGGTGCTTCATAGACAGAGATAACCAATCTCTTGTCCAATTTTAAGAAAGATATCATTAACAACATGGCCACTCAGCTGGACACCATGCAGGCTAAAAAGAAACATGAGGAAGCATAGGCCATGCTAGCATAATTCTTCCCACATTGTAGATAGAAGAAGAGAGACTGCATATGCAAAATGGTTGCTAACATGGAGGCTACACAAATGCCGACTGATTAAAAACCAGTTGAACCAGAGGATGAGCAGTTGTTCTTCTCTTCTCATTGATGACCATGGGTATAGAGACAAGGTATGCCTCAGGACCCTCTTTCATTTAGTGGTCCTTTTTATAATAATTAATGGAAACCCCCCATGAATTACCAAAATCCTCTCTGGAATAATTCCCAAAATTAGTGGCAGGATTACCCCAATCCATAGTGGTCAAACCCTAAAGGAGGTTGGAAAGAACCTCAAGGGGCGTGGTAGCCACCGTAGGGTAATTGGTAGCAAAACCCGCAGTGGTGAGGCAACCAATAATGGCCAAATCAACCACAAGGATTTTTCCACCACCTATGCAGCCTCCACAATAGCAAGCTCTTTTGCCACCTCCTGCAGCCACTAACCTGCCTTCTAAGCCTACTTAGCTACCTACAAAACCACAATTGAACCCCAATAATTGACCTCCTCTGCCTCAGAAAAATGTGTATGCTACAAAACCGTTGCAGTATCCCATGTAATACCATGCGTATGCAATCAACCTTGATGATATTCACCTATAGTCCGGTACCACTCTGCCTGCACCTGAGCCTCTTGTAATTACTAAAATGCCTTCTGAGGAGCCCAATCAACCTAATAATCTATCTACTCTAGTATCTCCTTCACCACAAGCTAAAGCCAATCAACATTCCATTCCTCCTTTTCCACAAATATTGTAGCATAGCAATCTAAAAACCACTGACGAAGAAATTTTCAATATCCTTGACCAACTAAAGAATGTCAGCATCCAAATTCCCCTTTTCCAGGCAATCAAAGATGTTCCCACCTATGGAAAAGCCATCAAGGAAGCTTGCTTTGAAAATCCTAGTCGCAAGAAGAAGGATCCCCAGACTTTCCATGTCCTGGGAAAACTGGCAGACATCATGTTAGGGAAGCTTACCATCCCAAAATATTCCAACCCTGGCAGCCCTATTGTCGAGGTCATTATTAATGGGACTGCTATCAAAAATGCCTTGATTGATCTTGGAGCTGCCATTAATGTCATGAACAAGGACATTATGCAACACCTTGGTATCACCAACCTCTGCAATACACCTACTATCTTGCATCTCGTAGACTATTTGACTGTAAAGCTCGATGGAGTGGTGGAGGAGATTGTGGTTGACCTTGAGCCTTGGTCCTACCCTACAGATTTCATGATCCTCTCGCCAAAAGCTACCCTAGGAGGCTATCCAATTATTCTGGGACATCCTTTGTTGGCTACCACTAATGCCTATATCAGTTTTCAGTTAGGAGATATGACCATTTTGGATGGCTAGCACACCAAAAATTTGGCCTTGTATCCTCCTGCTTAACCTAAGATGGAATTAGCCTCTCCCATTTGGCCACATGTAGGAGAGGAAGCTGAAGCTATTAATTCAGTCTCCCAATTAATGATGTTAACAAGGGATCCCTTCCTACAGCTTCAAGAGGAAGATAGAGTAATCACCAAAAACATGCATAACTAGTATGGATCAAACTTAGACCCTTTGGATAGTTCCTTCCAAAACCACTCCTTGTAGTCGTTGTACTGTGATTACCAAATATCTTCCCCTGTATCTAACCAACTCTATCATGAAATTATTCTCTATGAGATCCAAATGCCCTCATTGACTGAAGCATCTATGGTCAAGCTCACTAAGCAACTAGAAGTTTCCCTTGAACACTTCTTGAACATTAATAGCAAACTTACTCCTCAACAACAAACATTGTTGGCCAAGTTACTAAAGAACCACGCTACAAATTTTTCCTGGGATTATGGTGATATGAAAGGTCTAGACCCAAAGTTATGCACTCATAGGATTTTTCTAAAGGAGGATAAACCCCTAGTAAGACAATTTCAAAGACGCATCAACCCTGCCCTCCATGAGATAGTTAAAGCCAAACTCCAAAAATTCCTTAAATCTAGCTTCATATACCTTATACTAGATAGCCAGTGGATTTCCCCACTAGTCATAGTTCCTAAGAAAGGTTGCAAGTGGAGAGTGTGTGTGGATTATAGAGAGCTTAACAATTCCACTAAAAAGGACCATTTCCCTCTTCCGTTCACTGACCAGGTTCTGGACTCTCTAGCAGGGAAGAAATAATTTTCTTTCTTGGATGGGTAGAGTGGATACAATCAAATCCTGATTCTTCCCATGGATCAGGAAAATACCACATTCACCTACCCATGGGGGACTTTTGCTTAGTCAATTTTACTATTTGGCCTCTGTAATTCTCCTGCTACTTTTCAGTGGGCGGTTATCAACATTTTTGCTAATATTTCCCATGACTCTATGAAGATCTACATGGATGAATTTACAACTTATGGTGAAAATTATGAGGAAGCGTTAACAAATCTAGAAAAAGTCCTTACTAGGTGCAAAGAACACAACCTATCTTTGAACAATGAGAAGTGTTTAATGATGATGCAGGAAGGAGTAGTGCTTAGTCATTATATATCTTCTCTTGGCATTTAGGTAGACCCAGCCAAAATGGCCAGCCCTATGTATTCACTACTCACTAAAGATGTTGAATTTATCTGGACATCAGACTATGATGAAGCTTTCCTATAACTGAAGTCTATATTGACTTAGACACCTATTTTACAAGGTCCTAATTGGACCCTCCCATTCCACATACATACAAATGCCTCTGATCATGCCGTTGGAGAAGTTCTTGGACAAAAGGAAGGTACTCTAGAACATGTTATTTATTTCATTAGCAAAAATCTACAAGGACCTGAGTTGAATTATACAACTACCTAAAAGGATCTATTGGCTATTATCTATGCTCTAAAAACATTCTGCCACTATGTCACTGGTTATCAAATCTTTGTGCATATGGATCATGTAGCCATTAAGTACCTAGATAACAAACCTGCAATAATAGGGAGGTTAGCTAGATGGTTGTTGCTGCTATAGGAGTTTGATATTATCATCATAGATAAACTAGGCAGTTCAAATAAGGTGACTGATTTTCTCTCATGCCTAGAGAATGTTGATGAACCTATGGCAATTGATGACAATTTCCCTGACAACCACCTATTCTCCATTGCAGCTCAAGATCCCTAGTATGCTGATATTGCTAACTATCTAGTTTCCCAAAAGGTACATCCACACTTCTCTCTAAAGGAAAAGCGGTTACTAATAGAGAAAACTTTCAACTTTTCATGGATTGCTGATTGTTTGTTCTATACTATCCCCGACCAAGTATTGAGAAGATGTATTCGAGAGGAAAAAAATTATGACATCCTATGGGCTTGTCATGATGAGTCATGTGGAGGAAATTTTTCTGCCAAAAGGATAGCCATGAAGGTACATAACACTGGTTACTATTGGCCATCCATCTACAAGGATTCAGCCAATTAATCTAGGAAGTGTGATCGATGTCAGTGGATGGGGCGGCCTACTAAATTTGATGAAATTCCACTCTTTCCTCAGGTAGTGGTGACTCTATTTGATAAATGGGGAATCAATCTTATCAGTCCCATCAGTCCTACATCTAATTAAAATTCATACATACTTGTATGTACTGATTATGTAACCAAGTGGGTGGAGGTTAGAGCCATGAAGCATGCCAGGGATAATAGAGTTGCACAGTTTCTATATGAAGATATATTCACACACTATAGTGTACCCCGAGAGTTAGTCACTGATCAAGGAGCTCAATTTACCTCTACGTTGATTACTACTCTTATGAACGAGTATAATATTTTCCACCAAAAATCAAGCCCCTATCACCCACAGGTGAATGGTTAGGCAGAAATCACCAACATGGAGATAGAAGCTATCCTCACGAAGACAATATAGTTGCACAAGAAAGATTGGAGCAGTCACCTCCAAGAAGTAGTATGGGCCTATCGAACTACATGAAAAAAATAGCGTGGTTTACTCCTATTGAGTTGGTATATGGAAAAACAATTGCGATGTGGATTGAGTTTGAACATAAGACTTTACGCATGACATTGCAGCTCAACATTGATCTTACTGAAGCACAATGTGATAGGATCTTGTAGCTTAACCAACGGGATGAGATAAGGAAAGCCACCCTACAACACACATAATTGGTTCAGACATAGTGGAAAAGTGGCATGATTCTCATATCCTTTCCGAATAGTTTTCTCCTGGCGACTGGGCTCTTTTGTATGACTCAAGATTCTAAGAAACCCAAGGTAAGCTTACAACATGTTGGCTTGGCCCTTATGATATTATACATGTTTATGCTAATGGAGAAGTTTAGCTATCCACCATTGACCCTGTACGTTTCAAGTTTCTAGTGAATAGTCATAGGCTTTGCCTGTACCATAAACCTGAGACAAAGGCCAATTTCCTATGGCAATTTGAGTTTTCTCTTGCCACAACTGAACCTCCTACAGCCAAAGAACCTCCTATAGTTGAAGAACCTCCTCCTCCTGCTAAAGACTTTCTTGCAGTTGAAGGACATCCTATAGCCAAAGAACCTCCTCCAGCTGAAGAATTTCATGCAATCGAAGGACCTCTTCCTACTGAGGGCATTCCTGCAGCCAACCGGAGTAATTATTTGCTTCGATCGTCTCTTTGAAAATTTTCCGCATGCAGTCATAATAAAATTTTTGTTTCACACGAAAATCTCTTGTCTGTAATAAAAATGTTATCCCATTAGATATTTCATCTCCTTTTTCTGCCATCAAAGCATTCACGTCACCTCATTATTATGCCAGCTCAATTTTTTGCTCTTCCTACATCATCAAATCTTTCTGAATTTGGGCATTTAATGGTATAATATTCCAAGGTATGCATTACTTTATTTTTTCAAAAAGTTTTTTTTTCATTTAATATGCTTATGATACATTGTAATTAATATAGCGATTCATCCATGATTTTGTCGTACTTTGCCATGCAAGTGTGGACACTTGTCACCTTTTTCGTAGGGGGCAGTAAATAGGTTTTGTGTGTAATGGTTGAAATATCCCATCAAATCAAATATTACGTTAGTTTCAAATCTGCTATCATGATTTCCATCCTTTGTCATTACTAGTTTTGCTACCAGAATTGTACTAAGCCATCATATCAAAAATGATGATTTGATGATCCCTGCGTAATCAGCCCTATCTTTTAACTCAAAATCCCAGCTTAGATTTACAACACTAGTTCAAAATTTGTTTTTACATCTTGGCTGCATTACCTAGAAACCTAGATAGCTTGATTCAAAATTCTAGGCACAACAGTAGCATTTCAGCAAATAGAGTTGACAGTAGCAATGGAATACGAGGGTTTTTTTTGAATTTTTCAGAAATTATTGAAGTTTTCAAACAACATGATGGGTGGTTGTCCTATACGGCATAAACTAGAAAACCACTTTGCATTGTTACAGGACTAGGATAGTGTTCAAGTTTTTAATAGAGTTGGGTAGCTAACCTATTTTGTAAGGTTAAATGGTTATGATGAAGCCACATCACTGGAATTCTTGAGAACTTACAACAATAGAGTTGCATATGTTAAAGGGTTGCGAATTGAAGCTTCTAAAGAAAGAATTTCTGAAGTCTATAGACTTCCTTCCACAGGAGAAGCATTTCTGCATGGGAACAATGCATGCACAACTAGAGCGGAATTTTCTTTACTAGCAGATGCCCCAATAGATTACAACAAACAGGGTGTTAAGAGGACATCTCTTCCAGGAGAGTATCCTTAGTTGGCGGTTCATATTATCAGGTACCTTACCTATGAAGGCCATTTTTCCTTCCTACTGTGTGTGTGTATTTGGGTACCTGTAAGAATCAACACAAAAACTCAATAGGTCATTGCATTAGTATAAATGGTTAGATAAAACATTCAAAAACCACTAATATCGGCCTATTGCCTTCTAACTAGAAAGAGTGTAATAAATAACATATTTAGCCCTCAGAATATGCTATAAATCAGTGACCAATACTATTCTAGCATGAAGGATTTTAATTGA
>MU225966.1:3243569-3274102 GCA_018584345.1 Thuja plicata | reverse complement strand
CATGTGTTCTTTCATCAAGTCTGGTAGTCAGCATTCTCTTGTCTTCTTCTGCCATAGCCTTGTCATCTTCGGCTTTCTTTTTTTGTTCAACAACTTCACACATTCTTATTGATTGGGCTTCTTGTTCCTTTTTCAAATTTTTGACTTCTTCACATAGTACACTGTTCTTTTCCAGTAAATCTGCTATTGGTGCATTGCTCTCAGTAGAATCTCCATTCTGAAATAGATTTGTAGTGTCCTCTTCCTGATAATGAGTGTCATTCATTTGTTTTTCCAAATCTTTCCTTGCAGCTAAGGACTTCTTTAATTATTATCTTACAGACTCAAGCTATTGTAATACTAGCTGAACATCAATATTTTGATTCTCAATGACTTTACCCATCTTGTAGATCTCCATTTCAAGATCTTAATTCTCAAGCCGATTATAACCTTTTAGAGAACTCTAGCTTTGATACCAATTGTTGTAAATACAATAATGGGAAAGCAAGATACTGAGGGGGGGGGGGTGAATCAGATCTTCAAATATAAACACTTAAAACAAACTGATAACACATTCTGACATAAATGAATCTAATGTAATCTCAGATAGCATCCACACCATGAAATAAGTAACACATAACACAATAACTTGGTAACCCAGAAACCCAAATAGGTAAAACTGGGGTGGGGATGACACCCACAAAGGTCTCCACTATAGCAGTAATAAAGTGTACCTGTTAAGGTTACAATGTTTGATTACAAAATGTAATCTACCTTGTTAAAGGTCTTCTCTGTTAAAAGCTTCAGATCATTACAATCTACCTTGTTAAAGGATTTAAACTTACAATGAAGTAAGCACTCTGTTAAGAGATAAATAAAGGCCTGGTAAAACCACTCTATTAAGAGATTTTCACTTGATACAATGATTAGAAAGTCTCAAGTATTGATCCTTCGATATGCACTCTGATGCTGATGACGGATCTCCTCTTTTCAGTATCTCTTCTGATCTTATAATCTGATATACGTTTATTCTGCTGTTCATTGTGTTATGCTCTACTTGATCTCTACTTCTGAACAAAATAACCCTCTGTGCATTTCACATCAAAATGCAGTCACTTCAACAACTCCTCTTCTGCCTCTTGCACATACATACAAAAAATAGGGTTTGGAAGTAATCTAATATATCTATACAGATCTGATAGTGAGATCTAGATCAACGATCAAGATCTAATATCCATGCCTTGATGGTAAAAAGATTAATGCTTACAATGAGTCATGCATTGGATAAAACAATTAAATGCATAACTAACTCTGTATAAGAATATTAAATGCACACAATGTTGGCCCAAAAAGGCTTATACAAGTCGGCCGGATCACTTATCCTTGAATTTTGTATCATTCCTGACAAGTATACAAAAACTGTTCTCCTCAGCACTTTGACTGTCTGTCGCTCGGCATTTAACATCTCCGTCTTTACTTGGCTCGGCAATGTTACTCGGCTCGACAATGTGACTAGGCGTACTGAAAAATGCTCGACAATGTTGCTCGGCCTTGCATAGTTTTAGCTCGGCCACAGTGATAGCCAACTAAAACTGCCTAATGAAATGACTAAGTGTTGGTCACTACTCATCAACATAACTTAGTGATTAACAAGTAGGTACATAGAACAAAAGTTGCATTTTTGGAACAAAGGGTCATGTGTTTAGAAGAACTATCATGGAAGATTAAAACTAAATTGAATTTTGTTAAAAATGCCTCTTTATGTTGAGGCAAGGTCTAATGGGTTGAATGGTGGATTTTGGAGAAGATTTTTAACAAAAATATACTAGCTTTCCTGTGAATTTTCTGATTTTTCCATGTTGCAGCAAATTATACTTTTCCATATTGTATATTATTAATACCTAATATATATCATAGAATACGGAATTGAATCTAGTTTTCATTGGTTCAATTCTCATCCAATTTCATTTAGAATTGTAAAATTTATCGCCATTTTAGTGACAGGCGGTTGAAACCCTCATCTAGGGTATCCAAAAGGTTTAGATATTCAATAAATTTGAATCTAACCATGGGAAAAGGCTATAAATTTGGGGAATTTTAGATCTTTATTTATTATTTTAGATACAAGTGGTTTAAGAGAAGGAAGCCATGATTGGTGGAAGAAAACAAAGGCCCTAGGTCTAATTTTGCTATGTAATAGTCATGAAACAATGGCAGTTTTGAGTAATTTTGGAATCTATGTAAAATATGATTGTACGGGTTCCTAAAAACCATGTATTTGGGAGTTTGGAGGTGTTTAGATGTGGTATGAGAAATTTGTGGAGGATTTTAGTTGATATTCCATATACTTTCTTTGAAAATTAGGCTTAATCGACCCTTAAGAAAGTGAAATCAACAATTTTTAATCCAACTGACACAAAACACCATATAGTAAGTTTTAGATATGTTTTACATATCCCAAATGAGTATCTAAAGCTGTCCTTATTTTTTTTATAATCCCACTTTTCAAAAATTTAAAGTTAAAAACCCCAAAATGAGGGCTACTAGGCTTGTATGGGCAATGTGAAGGAAGTGTTATGGTTGATAACTAGGGTTAATGTGAAGTTCCTTGATGTTTTGTGTGATTTCCCCTGGTGTCCAAAATGTCTTCAAATAAATTATCTTAATAATGGTGATTTGGCTCTTTGAAGGTTTTCTTGTACCCACACTTGATTGCCTCATAGTGGAGAAGATGGATTGATTGGGGATTTCCTTTTGTCAAACCTTTTATCTTCTCTATTGAACTGAGTCAGCCTTGTTTTGACCCAAGTGATTCTGAATCACACCTAGCATAATATATCTTGTTGGCCCATGAAATCCATGCTTCCCTTCTCTCTCCTCCATGATTCCATAGCATAACACGTCTTGCTAGTTAGTTAAACCATGGAGTCTTGTCTCATCTTTGATGTACACTCTTTCTCTTTTAATGTGACCACTTATTATCTTATAATAGCATTCAAATTGTAATTTGTGGATGAGATATTTGACTATTGATGTCTCTTCAACTAGTTAACTTGGAGCCTTTGTTTTAATTGGTAATAAACACTTTGTCATGTGTCTCTTGTCTTTATTTTTAGTTTCCTTTGCCTTTATTTTGTTTTTGTTTTGTTTTGTGTGTTGTTACACATGGTTGTATGATTTAAAATCCTTGGTTTGGAGACTTCTTCTCTTGAGCTTAATGGTGTCTTATCTCTTTGTAGTCTTGCCCATGTATCTTTTTCTCTTGTCTTTATACTTTACCATGAGTATGCATGTATGATCATACTCCCGCTAAAGTGGGGGCTAAATGTATCATCATATATTTCATCTCTATACAATTTCTTTCTCATCTAGGCCCTATTTTAGTATGTATGATCTCCCAAATCTAGTCCCATTCATCCCAACTCAATTCTATACTGATTTTTGGATTCTCCTTTAAATTTTGGACCCTAGATCCCAATTTAGGATTGCATTGGAGGGAGAAAGGTGCCTACGGTGCCTCACTCTAGTGAGATGACCAGATTGGAAGCCCTACTGCCACTGATTTAGCCTCAAATTTGAAGCATGCAATGGTTAGCTTATTTAAGCAAGAGTTTTAAACCCATGTCATCTTTCTCTAGGTTTTGCAGCCAAACATGATTGGGTAGAGTATATAAGAAATGTATCCTCCCTCATTTTGGGGTACACACTCAAGAAATCAATTGCATTCTCAAGCATCTAATCATCAAGCATTCAAGGCATTTTATCCCACTATTTTCTTTAGATCTAGCATTGTGGTAGGCTTCAACAAACTTTATGCAAGTATATTTTTATAATTTCCTTTTAGGTTCTTGTAGACTCATGCTATTGCATCAATATTTGTGATCACCTTCAAATATCATTGCATCATCAAGGTATAAGACATCTCAATTCTTAGATCTAGCCTCTACTATATATCAGCACACTTTTATTTCAAGTTCAATTCAAATTCATGGTTGATTCCAAAATTGGGGTTTGACTTAGACAAACCCCTTTATACACTATATTTTATTTATTTATTTTGTCCAAGAATAGGTGATGGAAACACAACACAAGTTACAAAATGAGGAGGAGAGATATAGTTTTCTAGTCATCAAATCTAAAACTATTGGGAGAAGGCTGAGTTGGACGCCTTAGTCATGGGATTAGGTTAACTTGGGCACTTTATTTCCTCTATTTTTTTCCTTATATTTAGTAGTTTTCACTTTCTCAATCTTCTACTGGAATCTGTTTGTCAGTCTACTATTTTTCTGTGCATTAAGAAACTACCATTTTACCCTATTTAACCTAATTGTTACATTCTTCTTCCACAATTGCATAGTCATCTTCCACTCTCCCACAAAGGATTATTGAATACACCTTGTGCCCAAGAATCCTTGAGAAAAGTTGATCATTTCCCTTTTGAAGGTAATTGAAGTAAAAATAGACCCAATCTTTCTAGGTTTCCCATGCACGCTAGTGAACCCCATCTCCCTTCAATATATAAGTAAATGAAGTCAACTCAAAAAATACACAAATTTAGAATTTGTAAACTTAAAATACTCAAATAATATAGCACACCTTCTCTTCAAGTTGATAAAATGATTATAAATTTTTAAAAATAGAATGTTTAAATATATAATTAAACTTCTATGAACACTGATCACTCAAGATCATATTATTTGACTACATGACGCTAAAAGAATTATAATTGTCTCAATATATAGAGGTATTTACTACAACAAGACTCTTTCTAAAAATATAGCTTGCATACGAACAATATAAACAACTTACTAATAATAATAAATACTTCTAGAGACATCTAAAATAAACATTTACTATTTTTAGCTTAAGGGGGAAATTACAATATTTCAATACTCTTGCTTAATTTTGACCATTTACTACCACAACATTCATACAATATCTAAATTGTAACTTAGATCTTAAAAAGTTCATCTTTGCTAGTCCTTTATGAATATTAGGTCACCAATTGATCTTTCAGTTTACATAAATCTATCTAGAAGTACTCTTCCTAGAAACTTAGTATTAAAATTGCATGATATCTTTTGAGACAATAACTTATTTTAATTCAAAATCAATTATTAGTCACATCTCTCAAAAGTTCTACATTTCTTGATATCTAATATATTCAACATATGTATATCTTGAACTGATTTGTTAGTACTTGTGTTACTTACAATATTTTCTATATTTTCGTATCCAACAACTTCATTTGTTGGGCTCACTTTTAATTGAATAAGCTATATAATAATTTGTCTATTATTTCCCAAATATTTTACTTTATATTTTCTTTTAAAACCAACATACTTTGGAAAGCATCTTTTGTTCTTATTAGTACTTAGCAATATTCATAAATTCCAAAATATTTTCTTCAACCTTAATTTCCTTCTGTAAACTCATGTTTAATTCACTAGACTATATAATATCTTGTCCACACTTTTCCAAATATTTTTCTTCATATCCTACTTTTTACATCATTTTAAAATCCACATCTTTTGTTCAACATCTTCCTTTATGCATGTTGTAAGTGATCAATCTAATTGACTATTATATTTTCTCTAATTAATAATATGGTGACTATAATTAATATGGTGACTATAATGTTGTTTCTAATTATTGCTTGTTATGCCGACTCTAATTAATTGAGGTTAATCTCTCTTTTAAGGAGGTGGATATAGCGAAACTTTATAAACTGCAATTGATGAAATTGATGAATTTAGCTTCAATTATAGTAGCAGCATACCTTTTCTTCTTTTGTTAGGATATGCTGTGAATTCTTATTAAAAACATAGTCGACATGCCAATAATAGAGACAACTTTTTCTTCTTTTATTGGGATATGCCTGTGAATTCCTATTAAAAACATAGTCGACATGCCAACAATAGAGACAACTTACTACAATAATAAATACTTCTTAAAACATCTAAAACAAACCTTTATTGTTTGAAGCTTGTGGGATAAATTACAGTAGTCCAACAACAACAGCAATACTAATAGTATGGAAATTTTGAGAGTAATAGGGACACAACTTAAGCCATCATGCATTGGTCAAGAGTTACATGATTGACCTGGAAAAATATAAGTGGTAAACGTCTGTGTTTGTAAGCATATATTCTCATTTTGGGTCGTCAGAGTTATTACATTCCATAAGCTTAAATATTTCTAAAAAACATTCTCTATGAAGGACATAACTGCAATTATTCTGAGGGCTTCTTTTTAATTTAGTCCTTCATCTTCATTTTTGTCATCATTATTATCCTCTTCTTCAATATTATCTTCAGCATCTGTTTGTTGGTCTCCATTCTGTGTCTGGTCATCCTTTTCTTCAGATCTTCTCTTCCTTTTTGAGCACAATGCATGATCCAGATCTTTTTTTTCCTCTGAACTTCTTGACCTCTTTAAATTTATCTGATCTGATTCATTTTTACCATCCTCTGCAATAGCATCTTCTGTATCCATTTGTGTATTTTCTGTATTTCCTCCATCACCAGTAGTAGTATAATCATATGCCTGCTTACATTCCATATCATCATCTTCTTTACTATCAAACCCATCTTCTTGATCAGTTTCTGAATCTTCATTTTCTGCTTTTCCTCTTCCATCTTCATTATTCCCATCACATTCTGCATCATCTTTTTCTTGATCTCCTTGTTGTTCATCTCCATTGTTTTGGCCCTGACTCATAATATCATCACATGAACTGCCAGTGATATCTGGATAGCTCTTGCTAGGATCGGCTTCATTGCTATTATTTTCTTGCTCATCCTCTTCTTCTGTTTGAGTATCTGTTTCTTCAGCATCTTCTGCATCATATTTTCCTTGCACACCATCTTTTACATCATATTTTTCTTGAGCAACATCTTCGTCTTCATCTTCTACATCATATTTTTCTTGAGCAGCATCTTCTTCTTCATCTTCTGGATCATACTGCTCTTGAACATCATCTTCTGCATCATATTTTTCTTGAACATCATCTTCTTCATCTTCTGCATCATATTTTTCTTCTACATCATCATCTTCTGCATCATATTTTTCTTTCTCATCCTCTTCTTCCGTTTGAGTATCTGTTTCTTCTTTATCATCATCTTCTGTATCGTATTTTCTTTCTTCATCGTGTAAATCATCATTTTCTTCATCATCTTCTGCATCATATTTTTCTTCTACATCTTCTTCATATTTTTCTTTCTCATCCTCTTCTGTTTCTGTTTCTTCTTCTGTTTGAGTATCTGTTTCTGTTTCTTCTTCACTATCATCTGCATTATATTTTTCTTCTTCACCATCTTCTCCATCTTGCACATCATCATCTTGTAAATCATATTTTTCTTTCTTTTCCTCTTCTTCTGTTTGAGTATCAGTTTCTTCTTCATCTTGCAAATCATCATATTCTTGTTGATGGTGTTCTCCAGTAAGTAACCAATTCATGTCTATATTTGTGGGTCTCAATAGCTCAAGTCGCCTACTTATCATTGAAAAATCAATTACCATGCCTTCTTCATCCGTGTTTTCCTCTTCTATATCATCCCTATCTTCTGCTTCTTCAGTGTTTTCCTCTTCTATATCATCCCTATCTTCTGCTTCTTCAACTTCTTCATCCTCATCACAATTATCACCATCAACTTCTTGATGATCTCTCCCCTGTTGATATGCTTCTTGTTTATCTCGACTACTTATGTCATTATATGTGGAAGATTGAGGAGCCAAAGCATGCCCACCTCCAACTGATGAACTACTAGTAATACTAACATAGCTAGTGCTGGGACTGTGTTCATCACCATGATCTTGTTCTTTGAGATCATCTTCTGCTTCATCATCATCTTGTTCATTAAAATCATCTTCGTGCTCATTTTCTTCATCTTCTGTTTCACCATCATCTTGTTCTTTGAGATCATCTTCTTGCTCATCTTCTTCATCTTCTGCTTCACCATTATCTTGTTCCTTGAGATAATCTTCATCATCTTCTGTTTCTTCATCATCCTGATCCACATTCTGTTCATCTGCATTATCTTTTTCTCCTCCATCTCGCAAATCATCATATTCTTGTTGATGGTGTTCTCCCCTAGGTGCCCACTTAATCTCTATTTTTACCTCAAGCACCCTACTCGTCCTAAAAAAAACAATTACTACGTCTTCACCTTCGTTAGCGTTTTCCTCTTCTATATTATCCCTATCTTCTGCTTCATGAACTTCTTCTTCGTGCTCCTCATCATCTTCTTGATGATCTCGCCCCTGTTGATCTGTTTCTTGTTCATCTCCACTGCTTATGTCATAATATGTGGAAGATTCAGGAGCCAAAGCATGCCCACCTCCAGCTGATGAACTACTAGTGATATTAATATAGCTAGTGCTGGGACTGTGTTCATAGCCACGATCTTGTTCTTTGAGATCATCTTCTCCATCTTCTGCTTCATCTTCATTGTTCATGTCAATGGCCGCACTATCCCCATTCTCTGTTTCATCTGATGAAATGCCAGTGATATAACTTTCTTCACTCTCCACCTTCTCTTCTTCTTCATCGTCTTGCATACCACTGTCATAACCATTGTTCCAATCATCTGCCATATAATCTTTTTCTTGCTCATCTATATAATTATCCACTTCTCTATCAACATCTCTCTGCTTATCTTCATTACTGTGCTCTTCTTCATGATCTTGTCCCTTCTGATCAACTTCTTCACCTTCATCTTCTGCACTCACATGTTTTCCATTCTCAGAATCATATGAATTACCCATTTTGATCATATAATATATTTTTGGGCTGCAATGGCGTATGAAAGACTAGGGACCGGGACCTGCCAAGAACAAGAGATTGATTAATACACTAACCAGACAGAGTTAGCCTAATAGAAACCCATAAAGAATAAATGCAACAATGCAAGTAATAACCATAAAGAAAGTTATATACCCTATTCATTTGCAGGCATTTCGAGGCTTGAAATTGAACTGCTCAGAAATCCCCATTCACAAAGAATTGGGACTGTGACCTGCCAGGAATAAGAAAGTTGATCGATATCCTAACCAGACAGAGTTATCCTAACCATTGAGAACAAATGCAGCAGTGCAAGTGAAAACCATAAGAAAAGGCACGAAATCGAGCTAGTTACAAAGCTACATTCACAAAATTGGCCAAGAAAAAGAAATTGATTAATATCCCAATCAGACAGACGTAGACTAATAAAAGACCAAATTAGATTGGAATTGAGCTGCTCAGAAATCTCCATCCACAAAGAATATCTCAACTCACCCGTTGTTAGATAACATGTCTTTTCAACGATGCTCACCATTTTGACGGTTATACGGCCGTTAAATTTATCATGTAATGTAAGTTACCGTTGCAAGCTTTTTGTTCGTTATCATTTCTTGCTTATCGTCAGAATCTTGTTCTTCTTGGAATTAAAAAGGCTTAAACAGGGATTCAAAAGTCTTAAACAGCCTCTGTTTTTTACGATGTTTTTATTATGAATTTTCCCTCTTAGTTTTAGTCTTTGGTTCTTAGTCAAAGAGGTTCTTTCAACTTTCTTAAATTTAAATGTTTTAAAATAAGAACATTATATTCATTTATCATAATTTTTTGATATATTGTAATACAATGTGTTTTTAATTTTTATCCTTAGTGCATCTAGTCAACATTCCTTGAAATCCAACTTTGTTAAGATAAATAAAAACATAAATCTTTCAAAAACAAGGGTTATTGATCCAAATATAAAAATTCACCTAGAGTGAAATCACCCTCCCTATCCTAAAAAGACAATTTAATCTATAGATTTACTTACCTTCAAGGTCCTAAATTATATTGGATGGACATAGCTAGCCAATGTGGTATATTTGTTCAAGAGATCTTTGTTGATTTGACTATTTTGATTAATACATGAAAGTAGTTATTCACTTCTATTAAATCTTTTTTTATATATTTATAGTTTTTGATTTGATAAATTCATAATATAGTCTTATTTTTTCACTTTATAAGAAAACAAAAGAGAATTAGATTTATGAGAGAAAAATTACAGAGAATAAGTACACAATTTAGGTTTCAATATTTTATAATAAAAATTTGAAAAATACCGTCTAATGATGTTAAGATCAATTATAACTCAACCAATTATAATACTAATATAGGATTCATAGAAAAATTATGTGAGAAATAGAAATGAACACATCAATATATATTATTTCCATAACTTATTCATATTATATATTTTATTATTAATTATTAATAATTTTATAAAAAGAGAACTTTGTTCTTTTTAAAGAAGTTGAGTTAAGGACCTTCCAACAAGAAGTTTCATAAAAAAAAATAACAAAGGAATACTGTATAATTCTAGGCATCTCCCTCTATAATTAGAAGTTAGCTACTCTAAAACATTCTTTGACTTATCTTTTTACAAATTAACTCATTTATTAAAAATCAAGTTGAATTTAGATTGATTTCTTTTCACAAAAGAATTATAGAAATAATAGAGATTCTCATATAAAATTTTAAGGAAAAAATGGTTCTAAGACGGGAAGAGGAACAGGGAAGGATTTTCAAAATCTAATGTTGCAGAGGGGATTACGAAGAAGATGACGATGTTGATGGTTATGAGGGAGTCTCTTTGGTGGTGGTTTGCCTTGTCCAACCATGCCTTGTATGTGGGATTTGGAGGGTTGTGTGAGGTTGGGGCTCCTTGGGTTTGGGTTTCTATGTATTCTAGGGCTCTATCTGTTGGAGACATTTGGGAGGATGTGGTCAATTGATAAGGGGAGATATTTTCCACAGCAAGTGAAATTGTGATAATGCTATTGTGATTCAAGTGATTAGTTTACGAGTCAAACTCATTTACCCATATTTTATGAGTAGTGGTTCACACGAATCCATATCTCATAAGAATGAATGGAACACTTAGCACTCATTACATCTAGAGGAACTTCCCAAAAGATCACCCATCCTAATGTGATAATTTCCCATGATCACAAATGCATTCCATTTAAGATGGTTTCAATTCGATCATTTGGAACTCAACTATAACAGGCGTCTGTTTTGTACCCTTTCCACCTATTAAAGAGATTCCATTGTGTTGTTGCAAAAGGATCTGTGGACGGCTTATTCTGTTGCCCTTTAGAACTCCGGTGTTTCTATGCGAAGTTCCTTTTCTGCAGTTATTTTTGTGATTATGGAGGTCGGGGGTTTAGCTTTTTTTTATGCCTGGTTTGGATCGCGTTTGTGGGAGGGTCATCGATGTCCTGATGGTTGCCGCAGGCTATGTTTGCCGAAGAGACTATAAGCTTCGTGGGGGTCTTCCTCACAACTATCCGGCGTTAGCAGACCCTTGTTTTTCCTAGTGTCCATAGCCCTGTTGTGCTTGCGCTGACTGTGCTTACATCTTGGATGCAAATGATATTTCAGAGGCCATTATGTGTGCCAAGGATACAAGTCCCTTGTTCTGTTTTTGATCCGATGTTCTGTGGAGGCAAGCTCCTTCCTATGGACGAGCTACTCTTGTTTGCTTGATTGGATTTATTGGACAATGTTGGGGTCAGGGTTCCCCTTGTCCCAGACCAGGACTGATACCTACTCTTTCTGATTTGATGACCGCTCTGTCCGTGCTGAGATTCCTCTAGCTTGGATGGACAACTGATTTCTTGCGATTTCTGTCCGCCTAGATTGGTGGCCTCTGCCCACCGACCTTAGGTAGAGCCCCCTTACTCTGGGACACTGCTATGGTAGCTAGCGGCCTTTCGAGTCTCTCGGGAGAGGGTGTTGCCCTCTTTGTGTTCCTTGATACTGTTGTGGTGTCTAAGTTCTATGGGCCTCTATCCTTTCGCCCGATTTGTCCTCTGGTTTGGCTGGACAACTGATTTCCTGCAATTTCTGTCTGCCGGGTCTGTCCACCAACCTTAGGTAGAGCCCCCTTATTCTCGGACACTCCTATGGTAGCTAGTGGCCTTTTGAGTCTCTTGGGAGAGGGTGTGATCCTTTTTTGTGTTCCTTGGTACTGTTGTAGTGTCTAAGCTCTATGGGCCTCTATCCTTTGCCCCATTTGTCCTCTAGTTTGGATGGGCAACTGATTTCTTGCGATTTCTGTGTGCCCAACCTTAGGTAGAGCCCCCTTATTCTAGGACACTCCTATGGTGGCTTGTGGCCTTTCGAGTCTCTTGGGAGAGGGTGTGACCCTCTTTGTGTTCCTTGATACTGTTGTGGTTTCTAAGCTCTATGTTGCTCTATCCTTTGGCCCATTTACATTATGGATGCCTCATGGGACTTCTTCCTCTGCTTGTATGGTGGTTCTCTCTGCCGTGATATGACCATTCTCTTGGCGGTGCCAATGCAGTTGACTTTTCCATTAGTGGGCCCTATTGATGATGTTTTCATTGAGAGGCTTCTAAGTGATTTGGGTCTTTCCTTTCCTAGATAGTTGGTTTCTTATTAGTGGTGGTGGTTAAAGCATTTTATGGTGTGTTTGTGGTGGTTGCGGTTGTTGTTGGTGGTGGCCCTCTTGCTTGCGGTTGTGCAGTGTTATGTGGACGTTGGCAGTTTAGTTGCCTTGTTGTTTCTTAGGTGTAGATATTTAGTGGTGTTTGGAGGTGTAGTGGGTGGTGTTTTGGTGGATGGTAAGGTGTGGTTCTAGCTCTTGAAGGGGTTGGGAGATATTTTGGGCCTCTTTTGTTTTTTTCTGTTATAAGTTTGAAGATGATGCCTATCCTAGTTTTTGGGTTTGCGTTCTTCTATCTCTTGTAACTGGGATGTGATGGATGTTGTTGTAAGTATCGAGTTTTGTTTTGTTCTTTTGTTGAGACTGTCTATTATTGCTTTTATGGGTATTGGTCTTGTTTCTTCTTGTGGGTGGTCGATTGCTAATAGTTTTCAAGGGCTCGCTCTAGTCTCTGGTTGTTTTTGGTTGAGTTTTGTGGCTGAATATGAGGCTATATTGATCCTTGTTGTGACATAATGTACTCTGCTATCTATGATGAGGACTTGGCTCACAAATTGTTTCTTCCTCTTCTATGGTTCCTATAAAAATGGAAGTCTCCTATGGAGGTGGGGACTTGATTAATGAAGGAGAAGGTTAGTGACTTTGGGCAGTTTTCTCCTTTTTATGGATGCTTAGGCATGAGGTGGTTTTGTGGTGGGCTCTCTAGTCTGTTAACCTCTTCCTTTTTTGCTCCTATTGAGGTGGGCTCCTTGTCTGTTGTTGCAGAAAAGTGGTTTGTAGGAAAGAGAAGGTCATTTGGTTTGAGGGGCAATGTACTTTACTACAGGGTGACTCCCGCTATCATTTTGTTACCCATTGTGAAGGATTGGGGAGCCTTTCAAAATCCTTTGGTTATTCTGTCCCACCGTTCTAGGTGCTGGTTGTTTGTTGTTAATCACCGGCTTTGGCCAATCTGTTGTAGGTGGCCTATAGTGAAGACTTAGGGAGACTTTCAAAATCCTTCTAGTATTTTGTCTCACCTATATGGGTGTTGTTTGTATGCTATTAATGGCTTGTTTTGGCCTATTTGTTGTAAGTGGTCAAGTGTGGCCCTATCATATGTAAGAGGCCTCTTTAAGATGGGAGAGAAAATATACTGTGTGCCCTCATGGCCTTGACATGTAACAACTAGTACTTTTTGTAATGTGTTGTTGATCTTTTTACAACCCTTGGGATGTGGTTGTGTAAAGGCCAAACCCCTTGTTTTGGCTACTGAACTTAATAAAAAACAATCAAGTTGAATTCATACAATTTTCTAAGTAACCTCTGATAGAATAGGAAAAACCCTATTCTCCCAAGAACACCTGCATGCATAACCTGTTACATGGAGGAAGTGAAGAACAAAAGACAAGAGAAAACTATGGAGGCCAAAAAGCTAGATGAGACATCATATGCACAAGAAAATAATATATTAACAATATGTTTCTAGCTATTACAATGAGATGTGAAAACTCCTTATGAAAAACAAAGAGGTGAATCCTTATAAAAGGAATCACGAAACCCTAAAAGGGAAAATTAAGGTTAGCTTAAGCAACTAGAGTGAATAGGTGAGTTAGCAATTAGATCATAATGATTTAATTAATAACCCGAAAGACTATTACTCTAACACCCCCCCTTAAGATAAGCTTAGGGAGAAGCAAAAACCTAGGAGACTACTGCAGAAAGCAGGAAAGAAGGGTCCCGACAACAAGGCCTGATTAGGTACCCAAGTATAAGAAATAAACTAGATTCAAAGGAAACTAAGCCTCCAATCTAGGGAAAGTCCCAAAGAAAGGGACAAGAAAGAGCAAGAAGCATCTCCGAAGCATGAAGCTATAAACACTGTCAGAAGTAACTGCTGGAACCCCCACTGAAAAAGTGCATGACTAGGTAGAGAAGACAAAGTCTGTAGAGCTGATCAATCAAAGAGGTGACCTCCAAAAGTAGGAAAGAATGAGTGTCTATATAGTAGATGATCCATCTCACCGAAATGCATAGGTGCCTAGCCACTGCATCTGCCTAGTACATAGGAACAAAAAATGAATACGTAGATCACTCAACCGAACCAAGGAGGCAATAGAACCAACAGGTGAACCTCCCCCCATAATGCTGAACAGGGAGAGAGTGACAGAAACACTGGAATGCAATGCCAAAAACATCTGCAGGAAGAAGAATTAGGAACACCAACAGTGCAACAGAAGTAGAAGCATAGGATAAAGGGCGGTGTCATAGACACACAACATGGGCTAATATCGTGGAAGGTACACTCACTTGACAAAGGTGGATGAGCACAAAAGGCAAAATATCATAACCCCCCATGGCACTTTATAACTGAGTGCGAGTACAAACAAACACAAGGTGTTTGAAATCTCAGATATGCAAAAGCAGACACTTTATCTCAGTGCATTTACAGAAAAGAGAATGCTACAGAAGCATACAATGCTTAGAAGTCAGAAAGAAGAGTGAGCCAGAAGAATAGAAGAGATCCCAGGACCTGTAGAACCCAAGTAATCCGCCAGAGTGTGAAAGAGAAAAAATTGGAGGAGAGAGAACATGGAGCAGAATCTGGAAAAAACACCCCTGCAACTAAATAACTCACAGAACCAGCTTTCTGACGATATCTGGTTTGCCAAAAATAGAGTCCGGATGAGCAAGATATGGCTCCCAGAAGGCAAAAAATAGATATCAGACTTTGACAGAAAAAAATACTATCAAGATAGCAGAACCCAAAACCCCAACCTCCATCATCAAAAAGTGCTCGGAAAGAGCTTTCCGACAATATATGGAAGTCAGAAAAATACCCCCGTATGCTCAAGATAGAGCGAAAACAGTGCGGGAGGGTAAAAAAAACTCCAAACATAGGTTTAAAGCCCCTGGGGCTAAAAACCCAAGCCCTTGGGCGCATGGCGCACGCAGGGGGCTGCACTGAAGCCCTCGGTCGCCCATATGACCGCTGCGGATAGCAAAAGTGCTAATAGACCTGTCGGGTGGCCCAAGTGGTGGCGCGGCCGCGCGGCGGAGCCAGAGCGGTGGGCAGTGGAGGCGGAGTGGGGGTGGCGGTAGGGGCCGCGCGGTGGGCAGAGCGCAGGGCCAGCGAAGCGGCGGGGCTAGGAGGCGGGACCGGAGGCCGGCGGGGGCTGGGAGGTGGTTGAGCAGAGGCCGGGAGGTGGCTGAGCAGAGGCCGCAGGTGGGCGGGCCGCGGAGGAGGGCGTAGCCGGAGGGAGCCGCTGCCGAAGGGGGAGGCGCAGCCTGTGACGGAGGAGCACCGACGACACATTTTAAAATACATTGCACTCATTTTTTAAATGCTAAAAAAATATTGAAAAAATATTTTTTTCTCGGTTTACGTGCCTGTACGACACTGGAAACCAAACTTTTTTTGTCTCGGAGCCAAGTTGTCCAAAATGGACAAGTTATATATGGATTATGGAGTTTTTGGGCACTCTAAGCGCAACGGTAATGTCCGTTTGAGCCCAAAATGACTAAAAACAAAGGTCCCCCTAAATCCACATAATTTTTTTTAAGAAAGCTAGAAAAACCTCTAGCGTCTGAAACACTTCGACAAAGCACGAACAACGAGCAACAAGATGGCTCTGATACCATGTTAGAATAGGAAAAACCCTATTCTCCCAAGGACACCTACATGCATAACCAGTTACATGGAGGAAGTGAAGAACATAAGACAAGAGAAAACTATGGAGGCCAAAAAGCCAGAGGAGACATCATATGCACAAGAAAACAACATATTAACAATATGTTTCTAGCTATTACAATGAGATGTGAAAACTCCTTATGAAAAACAAAAAGGTGAATCCTTATAAAATGAATTACGAAACCCTAAAAGGGAAAACCTAAGGTTAGCTTAAGCAACTAGAGTGAATAGGTGAGTTAGTAATTAGATCATAATGATTTAATTAATAACCCGAGAGACTATTACTCTAACAACCTCCATATTTCTATTTTCTCCTAGATTTTGGAAAATAGATTTAAAAATACTCAGATATTAGCAATGAGTAGAGTGAGATCTATTTACATTTTATTTTAAGAACTCCATATTGTAATTAATAATAATTTTACATTTTAAAATATAATGAATTTTGTATTACTAAAAATTGTAATACTTTTCTTATATAAAAAATAAATTTCAGATTAATTTATTGTCTTTATCCACTTACATTATATTATCTCGTTAATTCAATCCACTTAATATGATGGAGGAGCATCTATGTCTACAAGCAATCTTACTTCGAATATGTTTTAGGTTTGCAATTTTAATTTTGTTGTATTTTGTTTGTTTGTCAATTTTAGACCCTTTTGGATTGAATTCCGGATGATTCTTTTCCTACTTCATTATTTCATTTTTCAATTGATGGGGGTCTAGAAGTGAATGTTTCTTGAACTCTTTTTAGGCTATAAATTTTATTAACTTTAGAAGACTATTGTTTATTCAGATTAAAATTGATATTTGTCTTTGTATTGTGACTAAATTATCAATAAGTTGATTACAAGAAGCATGGCGTTGTATAACATTAACTACTTATTTTTTCCTAGATTTTGAAGGTATTAGAAAACTAGTGTAGTTTGTAGGAGGTTTCAATTTAAAATTTAAAAATTTATATATTTTATTTTTTTACCAACCATGTTAGGTAGTCATAGAAGGGGGAGAAGCATATTTAAGATAAATAAGAGAAAAAAAAAGACATGTAGATGATTGAAGAGAAATTGGGCATCCTAGAAAAGCAATATGAGATCAGAATGTGCATCTAGTACCTATTGTTTCTTCACAAACTGATGACATATGCTAATACAAACACATACTAGTACACCATAAAATAGAATTAGGCACAACTTATTTCCCATGATTAAAACCTTATTGGAAAGTGCTTGCAATTTAAGAGTTTTCTAGATTGTACAATTCTAGCAACATGCATATATAAAAGATTCAAAAATACAAAATCATTGAATAGAAAGAACAAGACAAAGGATAAAACACATAATTTATGTGGGGAAAACCCTTTCAGGTAAAACACCCCACAATCCAAAAATAGAAAGCCATTGTATTATTAAAAATAGAATGCAGATACAATACAATCTTCTGACTCTAAACCTTTATATGAATATTTTCATCTTGCTCCATCCTGGAGAAAATGTGGAAGCACAAACCATGTGAAAATGAACTCCTTTCTCTTACATATAGCTCCTTTACCAATACTTGTATTTATAGATTTTAGAATACACATATTTCAAACTTTACGAGCTTGACACCAAAGAAAGCAATCTACATATTCAAGAAAGCAATGTAGCTGAAGAAAAAACTTCATCAATGGATCCAACTTTATCTCAAATAAAAAAAGAAAACATCTTCTTTCTTGTGCATAGATATCCAAAGAACAAAAATCCTTCCTTAGCTTAGCCTCCAAAAAAATCAACCAAAAAGCTACTTTATTCTTTTTGTTCACAAAAATTGATTCCCAAGTCTTCATAGAAATTTCTCAAATCAATTTTTTTAATCTTTTGATTTCAACCTCCTAAAAGTAGGATAAATCAATATGCACCAAATAATTAATAAAATTAATTAGTATGTGACATCTTAATCGAAACATTTTCCCACTTATCAAAAACCTATCAAGAGTCAATTGAATGGTGCAAGAGCACCTAGGCTATCCTCAAAGCCCCAGTTAGTTTTGGCTTGTAACTGACTCTAGCCAAGTCAGTATATTTTTTCTTAAGGCCTTAGAAGGTCTTTTTGTTGTGTGTGACTAGGGGAATTAGTGGTTAGTGCTAATTTCATTCTAGTTTAAGTTAGTTTTCTTTTAAGTGTTTAGTCCTTAGATTTGGCCTAAATGGGGAAATGTGGTCTAAATGTGTCCTAGACCTTGGCATAGTAAGAAAGATGATTTAATAGGCTTTAATGATGTTGGTTCATTGAGATATATGGGTTAGAGGCCCTAAAAGATAGATTGGATCATAAATGCAAAGATGCTCAAAAGTTGTCATGACAACATTTGCAACTTTTTTTGCAAATGTTGCATGCAACTCGACAACATTGGATTCCCCTCATTGTAGGTGTGGGAAATTAATATATAAGCCTTATAAACATGTGATAATCACCTTAAGGTATTGTGTGGCTCATTTCCCGAGGAAATGGATCATGTAAGCAAGTTTTGAACAACAATAGAGGTCTGCAATTTTGGTTTTTGAGCAATAGTTGAGCATTTTGAGTTACAGAGTGTTTACATGGATTGAATTGACAAGTTTAATCTTGGGATTATATTGAGTAGTTATTTTTAAAACTTTTTCATTCATTGTGCAAATACTGTAGATTTGATTTGTTAGCATTTGTAAATTGGTTAAGTTTTAGGGAGTCTTCTGGTCCAGTCCAGAGTAGTTTGTCTTTTCATGGCTTCCCCATGAAATCCAACTGTGGGAAACTCCTGAGGGTGGATGATTGTTTTAGGGGAGCCTATGTACAATGTAAATACATTAGGAGAAGTCATGAAGAGTCAAGTAGCTATTTTTTATGTTATGCCCTAGGCGAGCAAGGTCTGTTTGGCTAGGAGTGTAACAGGGAAAGAATTGAGTACCATTGCAAAGGCATATTTGAGAGAAACAAACCAGGTGAAGTTCTAGAAGCCTTAGGGTATAAATGAACCCTATCTATGAGATAAGGTCCTAACTAATCCATCTTGATACATTTATAGGAAGAAATCAGTGGATTGTTGTCAATTCTTGAAAATAGCCCTAAATGACCTACATTTTAGGTTAGTAGTGTATGGAAAGTTTGGGGAGTTAAAACCTTCAAAATCCTAGAGGTCTAGGAAATGGGTATTTGAATCCTAAGTTTTTTTTAGGTTTTTGTGGAAGATTTTAGCAAGAACCCAGAAAAACCCTCTCGATAGGGCTAATAGAGAATTAGGCCTAATAGGACCTAAACTAGAGCTAGTTTGGAACTCAATCACTTTGGGATTGAAGACCAACTAAAATGGGATTAGTGAGATGTCAAATAGATTTCTTAATGAGAATCATGACCTTTTTATCACTTATAAGCATTTTTGGGAAGGTTTGAGCTTGGAATCATCCAAGAGGGTATTGAGACAAGAAGTACTTTCAATGGTGGAAACCATTCAAGGTTAAGCAAAGAGCAACTAGCTCTTAGTGTGGAGTTGGAATAGTCTTAGGCTTGAAGATTTAAGACTTTAGGGGGTTCTAGGAGTGGATTAGTATCCTAGGTAGACTTGGACAAGTAGATCCCATAGTTGAGCAAGTGCAAAGCAAACCTTGGAACTCTTACACCAGATTGGTATCAAAGCATAGTTGATCAGACTTGTGGTTAATGTTCCAACCAAATGAATTATTAGGAGAGTCAAAAATGGTGACTAATGCTGAGTTATCTAAGAAAGTGGATGATCAAGAAGTGGATAATAGAATGCTCCGAGATAGATTGGCTCAACTAGAGAAAAAGGTAGATGAAGTTGATGAGAAAGCAGATAAAGTGAAGGATAAGGTTGAAGGGAAAGGCAAAGATATTTCCATTGATGATGAAGTACCTAAAGATGACCTTGTCCTTAATGAGGATCCATTCATGAAATCTCTAAATGATATGAGTGGCAAAGCACTAGAAGGAGTTCCAATATTTACTAGAAAGATGGAGCCAAAGATAGTCTTTGACTGTATAGAGGGACTAGAAAACCATTTTGAGTGTGATGGAATCACTGAGGTTCAAAAGGTGAAGGTTGCTAAAGATAGACTAAGAGGGTTTGCACTCACTTGGTTGAAATTCATCCATGATGAGAGAAAGAAAGAAGGAAAGAGGAAGACTGCTTCATGGAAGGCTATGGTTGCAAAATTCAGAGATGCTTATATCCCTAAGGATTATGAAATCCAATTGCATAAGAGAAGGAAAGGTCTGAGACAAAAGGGCCTAGATGTAAACTCATAAACTAACAAAATTTCTGAGACTTTGCATGAGATCTAGAGTTGTAGAGGATGAGAAGGTTAAGGTAGCAAGATACCTTAATGGACTAAAGTGGACCATAGAAGATGAGATGAGTCTTTTGACTCTAGACACCATTCAGAATTACCACCAAATTGCCATCAAAGTTGAAGAGAAGATAAGGAAGAAACAAGACTCTAGTACTACTAGAGGAAGAGGTAGAGGGAGAGACACTAGAGGAAATAGAGGTGGATATGGTGGAAGGAGTTTCAAACCCAAGAAATAAGGGGAGAACAAATTTGTTGAACAACAAGAAGGAAACTCGAGTAGATGAGGTTCAAATAGAGGAAGAAACTCTAATAACAAAGGAATAAACAATAATCAAGGTAGGCATAATTACTTTGCCAATATGAAGTGTTACCACTGCAATCAGATGGGACATCCTGCATACAGATGTCCAGAGAAGGGTTAAAGTTCTCAAGGAGGTGAAAAGATGGTGAATGATTAAGGAGCCAGTAAAAGAAGAGCCTAGCTAGAGGAGGTTACTGTTTAGGGTGAAGTATAAGATGATGGGAAAAGTATGTAGAGTCATTATAGACTTAGGGTTTACTGACAATATAGTGTCAAAGGAAACAGTAAAAAATTTGAAGATGACAAGAATACCGCACACCAATCCTTACAAGGTCACTTGGCTAAACAAAGGGCAACATGTCCTTGTCAATGAGCAAGCTTGGGTGAATTTTTTAATTGGGAGGTATGAGGAAAAATTCTTATGTGATGTCTTACTTATGGATGCATGCCACCTAATCCTAGGTAGACCATGGAAATTTGACATAAAGGCCATGCATGATGGTGCAAAGAACTCATACACTTTCCAGAAGGACAATGTGACATTCAAAATCCAGTCACTACTAGAAGATGTAGAGATAAATTAATCTAGCCCAAATGTGCTCATGGTGAGTGAGAAGGAGTTCTTAGAGGCATTGGAAGAAGGAGAGGGATTTTGTTGCATTAGTGTTGAAACCAAAAGAAGAAAGTGTAGACAAAGAAGTGAAGAAGATAGAGTTGCCAAAGGAAGTGCAGGAGATGCTACAAAAGTATGAAGTTATAGTCAGTGATGGAAAAGCATCATCCCTACCACCTAAGAGGTCAGTGAGCCACCAAATAGACCTAATCCCTAGAGCTACCTTACCCAATAAGGCTGCATACAAAATGAATCCTCAACAAAATGAGGAGATAGCTAGGTAGATTCAAGAATTACTAAGCCAAGGTCTAATTAGGAAGTCCATTAGCCCTTGTGTCATGCCCATTGTCTTAGCCCCTAAAAAGGGAGGAACATGGAGGTTATGTACAGATTCTAGAGCAATAAATAGAATAACCATTAGGTATAGGTTCCCTACCCCTAGGATAGAAGACCTAATGGACTGTCTAGGAGGAGCAAGGTATTTTACCAAGATAGACCTAAAGAGTGGCTATCATCAAATCAGGGTAAATGAGGGAGATGAGTGGAAAAACAAATTCAAGACCATAGAAGGACTGTATGAGTGACTTTTCATGCTATTTGGGCTATACATTTCCCCATCAAATTTCATGAGGTTGATGAATGAATACCTTAAAGACTATATTGGAAAGTTTGTGGTAGTCTACTTGGATGATATTCTCATCTATAGTAAGATAAGAGAAGAACATCTCAAACACCTAGAAATGGTTTGCAAGAGGCTACATGAGGAGGATCTGATGATAAATTTGGAGAATTGTGAATTCATCAAGAAAGAGTTAGTATACCTTGGATTTGTGTTATCTCAAGGCAACCTAAAGATGGATCCTAGCAAGGTGGAGGCCATCATCAACTGGCCTACTCCAGGAACAAGCATTGAGGTAAGAAATTTTCATGGCTTAGAACAATACTATAGAAAGTTTATCAAAAAATTTAGTGAAATTTGTGCTCCTATGATTAATAGTATCAAGGGTGGGATGAAGACTAAATTTGTATGGAATGAACAAGCTAACCATGGTTTTGAGCTGCTGAAAAATAAGATTGCTACCTAGCCAATTTTGGTTTTTCCAAGCTTTGAAAAGATATTTACAGTGGAATGTGATGCCAACAATGTAGCCATTGGTGTTCTCTTGAGCCAAGAGGGAAGACCAGTGGCCTTCCACTCTGAGAAACTAAGTGAAGCTAAGAAGAAATAATCTTCTTATGACCTAGAGATGTATGCTCTGGTCTAGTCACTGAGAAAGTGGAGGCATTATTTTCTTCCAAAGGAGTTCATAGTATATTTAGAAAATCAGGCATTAAGTTTATTGAACTCACAAGATAAACTAAGTCACAAGCATATGATGTAGGTTGAATACCTACAAGCTTACACCTTCAACATCAAGCACAAGAAGGGGTTGTAGAATAAGGTAGCAGATGCCTTAAGTAGAAGAGATTTTACTATTCAAGAGATTCAACTGCAGAGCATGTGGATAGACAACTTCAAAGACCTATATGGTGAAGATGAGGACTTTGTAGACATTTACAAGGTATGCCAAGAGTATAAAAATCACTTTCATAGTCAATTCTCTGAGTATACTTTACAAAGTGGTCTATTGTTTAAAGGGAGTCAATTATGTGTCCCTAGGGGGTCTATTAGAGAGAATATGATATAGGAGAAACAGAATGGTGCACTTAGTGGCCATTTTGGTGTTAACAAAACTCAAGAATTAGTTCAAAGATTCTACTTTTGGCCCAAGATGAATTTGGATGTTAAGAGATATGTAGAGGGTTGTGTTATTTGTTAAAAGGACAAAGGTACATCTACCAATGCAGGCCTATACCAGCCTTTATCCATTCCAATTAGACCATGGGAGTGTCTGAGTATGGATTTTGTAGTAGGATTTCCCAAGACAAAGCAGGGAATGGATAGAATTTATGTTATTGTGGACATATTTAGAAAAATGGCACACTTTGTACCCTGCAAGACAAAAAATGATGCAAGTTAGATAGCTTCCCTATTCTTCAAGGTGGTAGTCAGAATACATAGTTTGCCATTGAGCATAGTGTCTGACAAAGACACAAAGTTTATGAGTTATTTTTGGAAGACTCTCTGGAAGAGTTTGGGAACCAACTTATCTTTTGGATCAACATACCATCCTCAGTCTAATGGCCAAATAGAGGTATTCAATAGGAGTCTTGGAAATATCCTAAGGTGTCTAACTAAGGAGTATTGTCAAACTTGGGACCAACTCATTGGGCAAGCAGAATATGCCTACAATGACACAGTGAACATGACTACTGGTAAGATTCCTTTTGAAATAGTTTATGGCCTTCATCCAAGAGGCATATATGAGCTTTGAGACCTGAAGGATGGAGCCAAGGGAAGTGGCTATGAAGTCCATGAGACAGTAAGGAAGACACTCATTGAGAATACAGAGAAGATCAAGAATAATGTGGATGAAAGAAAAATAGATGTCCAATTTAAAGTTGGGGATCTAGTAATGGTACACCTCAACAAGGAAATATTGCATAAAGGAACACCACATAAGCTTCAAATGAGGAGAATTGACCCATGTGTCAAACTGGAAAAACATGGAGCAAATGCCTATAAGGTGGAACTTCCAGAGGATATGGGTCTATCTCCAGGGTTTACTGTTGCAGAAGTGGTTTTATACAAAGATCCAATCCCAGATGCAGATAAGAGTTTGATTGAAGTCATACATGAGGTAAAAGAACTCAATTTTCCATCTGCACCAATCAAGAAAGCAGAACACATTCTGGTTTCTAGAATCTATAAGAAGATAAGAAAGGAGTATCAAGATCACTTAGTCAAGTGGCAAGGACAACCACATGAAGATGTAGCATGGATAAAGGAAGGAGAGTTTAAAAAGTTGGGTATTGACCTCAACTTACTCAATCCAAGGGTGGATTGAAGTCTTTTCATTTGGGAAGGATGGTGCAAGAGCACCTAGGCTATCCTCAAAGCCCTAGTTAGTTTTGTCTTGTAGCTTACTCTAGCCAAGTCACTATGTTTTTTCTCAAGACCTTAGAAGGTCTTGTTGTTGTGTGTGACTAGGTGAATTAGTGGTTAGTGCTAATTTCATTCTAGTTTAAGTTAGTTTGTGTTTAAGTGTTTAGTCCTTAGATTTGACCTAAATGGGGAAATGTGGTCTAAATGTGTCCTAGACCTTGGCATAGTAAGAAATATGCTTTAATAAGATTTAATGATGTTGGTTCATCGAGATATATGGGTTAGAGGCCCTAAAAGATAGATTGGATCATAAATTCAAAGATGCTCAAAAGTTGTCATGACAACATTTGCAACTTTTTTGCAAATGTTACATGCAACTCAACAACATTGGATTCCCCTCATTGTAGGAGTGGGAAATTAATGGATAAGGCCTAGAAACATGGGAGAAGCATCTTAAGGTATTGTGTGGCTCATTTCCTAAGGAGATGGGTCATGTAAGCAAGTTTTGAATAACAATAGAGCTCTACAAATCTGGTTTTTGAGCAACAATCAAGCATTTTGAGTTGCCAAGTGTTTACATGGATTGAATTGACAAGTTTAATGTTGGGAATGTGTTGATTATTTAGTTTTAAATTTTTTTCATTCATTGTGAAATTACTATAGAGTTGATTTGTTAGCATTTGTAAATTGGTCAAGTTTTAGGGAGTCTGCTGGTCCAGTCCAGAGTAGTTTGTGTTTTCATGGCTCCCTAATTAAATCCAACGGTGGGAAACTCTTGAGGGTGGATGATTGTTTTAGGGGATCCTATGTACAGTGTAAATACATTAGGATAAGTCATGAAGAGTCGAGTAGCTATTTTTAATGTTATGCCCTAAGCAAGCAAGGTCTATCCGGATAGGAGTGTAACAGGGAAATAATTGAGTGCCATTGCAAAGGCATGTTTGAGAGAAACAAACCAGGTGAAGTTCTAGAAGCCTCAGGGTCTAAATGAACCCTGTCTACGACCTAAGGTCCTAAATAATCCATCTTGATACATTTAATTTCTCTCTAAAGAAGGCTACTGACCTACCTTCTTGACTTAACACACCCCTACTGCCATCCCACTTGCATCACATTCAATAGTAAACAAATTCTCAAAACTAGGCAACTTTAGGATGGGTTGTGTGGTTACTTGTTCCTTCAACATCTCAAATGCTTTCTGTGCTTCTAAGTTCCACCTAAACTTAGTTTTTACCCCACCCTTGATAGTATCTAACAAAGCTGCACATATACCACTAAAATTTCTAATACTTGGGTATGTGCAAGATCATGAGGGGCCAAACTATGCCCTTAAGTGGCAATGAAAAATCAACAAATCAGGGTTAGTCAACTTGACGTGAAAATTTGAACTAGCTATCAACCTAATATCAAAAAGTTGTAAGAATAGAATCTGTAGGAAATTGAATGTAGTTTCTAAATTACTAGCCCTTTTTTTTGAATTTTTTTTAAATATGATTGGTGAAAAATATAGATTTCAATGCATCAGTACAAAAATTTCAAGAAAAAAATAAGTAGGTGTATGTCTGACCACCTTAATCATAATCAAATGATAATATATTTTTATAAGATTTTACAAATAAGTAGTAGACTCATGCCCGGATGTGACACATATTTTTTTGTAATTTAATTCCAAAAAATAATTAATTATGAATTTTCTACTACAACATTTTCAAAATAAAAAAACTCCCGTGTCTGACAACCTTAACTCATTGAAAACTTTAAAAAATTAAAAAAAAAATTCCCTTCTAATAGGCGAAGCATAGAATGTGACGCATTTTTTAGATTTCAAAAATGTTATACCGTTTGAAAGTTATAGCTATTTTTCAATCAGTATATAAATCAGCACTTTAGAGGTAACTCAATTAGAAAATAACTAATAATTAATTACCGAATTCAAAATTTGACAACAATTATATCGATAGAAAGCTGATAATTGCCTTAAGATACCCTTTTCATTTCATCAAATTTGGGTGAAAAAAAAGTCGTCAGCTACATGGTCGAAGTCTGGAACTCAGAGAAACAGGGGAAAAACCTATTTTTGTGACATTTTTGGAGTTGACCATGTAGGTTTGGTGTACAAAGCAATACCGAGCCTAATTAGGTACCCGATATTTTTGGGTACCCAAAAATGATGGCAAAATCTTGATTTTTAAATTTTCCCTCCCCTTTCTCCCTCTTAAATTGTTTTTCCCTCCCCTTTCTCCTTCCTAATTTTCCCTCCTATTTCTCCCTCCTTCATATGATATATTATATATCAAAAATTATATATTATATATTAAATATTATATAATATTAATATATATTAAATATTATATATTATATATTTTACATTAAATATTATATAATATATATTAATATTAAATGTTACATTATATATATCATATATTATTTTAGATATTATATATTAATATGTATTTTACAATATATCACATAATATCTTCATATTTAAATTGTATGTAATATATATATATATATAGTAAAAAATATATATTTAATATGGTATGTATTCTATATTCTATATTAAATATTGTTGTATATATAATAAAATAAAGTATAATATATATCATATAAGACATATTAATATATAGGTTAATTATAAGGAATCCTACAGGTTTCCAAAGGGGTCATAGAGGGTTCCTAAGGGTCCTATAGTGTGAGAAGGTGTACTAGGACCCTTTAGGTCCCTCTGTAACCTCCGGGGACACATTAGAACACTCAAGTGTGTTCCAAGGGGTCGTAAGACCCCTTGGGATACACTTGAGTGTTGAAATGTGTCGAAAGGGGTCATGGGGACTTCCTAGGGGTCCTAACACATGAGAAGGTGTACTAGGACCCCTTACATCCCTTTATGACCCATGGGACACATTAGAACACTTAAGTGTGTTCAAAGGGGTCATACCAACCCTTGCGACACACTTGAGTGTTTAAATGTGTCGAAAGGGGTCATGGGGACTTTCTAGGGGTCCTAACGTGTGAGAAGGTGTATTAGGACCCCTTAAGACCCTCTTTGACCCCCGAGAACACATTAGAACACTCAAGTGTGTCCCAAAGGATCCTACAACCCCTTGGGACACACTTTAGTGTTCCAATGTGTCCCCAAGGGTCAAAGGGGGACTTCCTAAGGGTCTTAACGTGTAAGAAGGTGTACTAGGACACCTTAGGTCTGTCTTTGACCCCTGAAAACATATTGGAACACTCAAGTGTGTCCCAAGGGGTCCTACGACCCCTTGGGACACACTTGAGTGTTCCAATGTGTCCCCGGGGGTCAAAGAGGGACTTCCTAGGGGTCCTAATTGTTAGTAATAACTGAGAGGGAGGGGGGTGAATCAATGACCTCAAAAATTTATCCTTTAAACTTTAATCCACCAATCAATACACCTCAGATTATTAAGTCCCTAAAAGATGCATGCCTTGAAATAATTGAAATAATTAACTGTCTGTCGGTTTACCTTGTCTGTCCTTATTATCTTTGATAACCGATAAGTAGTAAAACTTATTTATCGATACTCAGTAAATATGCAGAGTATACCAATCAATCTAGAAATACATATGTGAATTGTAAAACAATAAAGTAATAAACCATACACACATAACACATGGATTTTAATGTGGAAACCTTGTTAAAGGAAAAACCACTAGGACCGATACCCCAAATTTTCACTCTTCTAAAGTGAGCCCTGTTAGGAGCCAACCCTGTTAAAGGTTACAAACACATTGTTAAGTGTGACCTTGTTAGAGGATTTTATACATATAGGTTGTCACTTAGTATCTGGCATCTATTTTACTACCATCCTTGAATCAACCTCCTTCTTAGACTATCAATAGGCTTTAGGCAAATCTTGCTACCATCCTTGAATCAACCTTCTTCTTAGGCTGTCAATAGACTTTATGCAAATTCAATGCTACTTTCATGAATCAACCTTTTTGACAATCTATTAGGATATACCTCAATTATAGAAGATGGTTAAGTCCTGTTTTGTTAAGAGACTTGATGCTTCAATGGTTAAACTGAAATATTATGACCTATTTCTAATGCAACTTTGAATTGCAGATTTTCAGATCTATTTAAGTACCATACCTCTCTGATCAATGTATCAATTCAATTCCTTTTTCTCCACACTTTCTGCTTTGTGATGCTGTGCTTCACTATTTGTCGGTGTCTATAGAATTCTTTAGCTCTCCCTCAGCTTGATTGATCAGGACTATATGAAGTTTTATCCTTCACCAGTTTCTCTTCAGTATCTTCTTTCTTTTCACTCCCCTTTCGTGTATCTGATTTCTTGCGAAAATGAATTATGCTTGTCTCTTATATAGACATGATACTCCTTAATTCATGATTCTTGATTCTTGATTCTTGGCATAAAAAAACAATCCAGCCAATTTGATTTATGGCTTTAACTCCTGATTTATCTCATAGTTATCTTCTTTCCAACTGTATAAATCTTCTATAAATCAATTACTTAACTATGGTCGAATAAAACAAATAAAACAACCAGTTAAGTCTATCCTTAAGCTCTGCCATCTAGATATTTTGTCATTTTCTAAACTCTCTATTCTGTCAGTCAATTCTGCAGTTCATCGTCAGTGACAACTGCCAGTTTCGTTGGTGTAACTCTAGTTAGCTACAGGATCTCTGTCCGTTGGGAATCATAGGATTTTGCTTAATCAGGAAACACTATCTTTTGCTCATCGGGTATCACTGTGACTTTTTCCTCTGCCTTTATCGATGGTGTGCACTCTGTCGGTGTTGTTTGTCACTTAGTGAATACTTGACTTTTATGCATTGCTGAAAGCATAATCATTGTTCCATTGATTCTCTAAAGTATTTGGCATTATGTACATGACCATACAGATGATATCAAGTTGACATCAATGAAAATACAAACTGTTAACTGATTTAATGTCTTGCATCATCTTCAACTTAACATTATCAATCATTCAATCAGTTACATGTCATCACTAACACGTACCCCTTAGGTCCCTCTTTGAGCCCAGGAGACACATTGCTACACTCAAGTGTGTCCAAAGGGGTCCTATGACCCCTTCGAACATAGTTGAGTGTTCCAATGTGTCCCTAAGGGTCAAAGAGGGATTTCTTAGGGGTCCTAACACCTGAGAAGGTTTACTAGGACCTCTAAGGACCTTCTATGACCCCCAAGGACACATTAGAACACTCAAGTGTGTCGCAAGGGGTCCTACAACCTCTTGTGACACACTTGCGTGTTCCAATGTGTTGAAAGGGGTCATGGGGTCTTTCTTGGGGTCCTAACACATGAGAAGGTGTAATAGGACCCCTTAGGACCCTCTTTGAGCCTGGGGGACACATTGGAAAACTCACATGTACTTCAAGGGGTCCTACGACCTCTTGGGACACAGTTGAATATTCCAATATTTTAAAAGGGGTAATGGGGTCTGCCTAGGGGTCCCAACGCATGTGAAGGTGTACTAGGACCCCTTAGGTCCCTCTTTGACCCCAGGGGACACATTGGAACACTCAAGTGTGTCCCAAGGGGTCCTACGATCTCTTGGGATACACTTGAGTTTTCTAATGTGTCAAAAAGGGTCATGGGGAATTCCTAGGTGTCCTAAGACTATGATAAGGTGTACTAGGACCTCTTAGGTCTTTCTTTGACCCTAGGGAAGACATTGAAATACTCAATTGTGTCTCAAGGGGTCCTACAACCTCTTGGGACACACTTGAGTGTTCCAATATTTCAAAAGGGGTCATGGGGAGTCCCTATGACCCATTTTGACATATTGGAACACTCAAGTGTGTCCCAATGACCCTTAGAGACACATTAAAACACTCAAGTGTGTCCCAAGTTACAAACAAAAATTGTCCCCTAGGAAGTCCCCATGACCCCTTTTGACACATTAGAACACTCAAGTGTTTCCTAAGGGGTCGTAGGACACTTTGGGACACACTTCAACATTCCAATGTGTTGAAAGGGGTCATGGGCACTTCCTAGGGGTCATAATGCATGATAAGGCCTACTAGGATGCCTAGGAAGTCCTCATGACCCCCTTCAACACATTGCAATGCTCAAGTGTGTGACAAGGGGTTGTAGGACCCCTTGGGACACACTTGAGTGTTCTAATGTATCGAAAGGGGTCATGGAGACTTCCTAGGGGTCCTAACATGTGATAAGGTGTACTAGGACCCCTAGAAAG
>MU225966.1:3230899-3242162 GCA_018584345.1 Thuja plicata | reverse complement strand
CCCCTTTTAATACATTGGAATGCTCAAGTGTGTCCTAAGGGGTCGTACAACCCCTTAGGACACACTTGAGCATTCCAATGTGTTGAAAGGGGTGATGGGGACTTTCTAGGGGTCCTTGTATACCTTATCACACGTTATGACCACTTGGAAGTCCCCATGAACCCTTTCGACACATTAGAACGCTCAAGTGTGTCCCAAGGGGTCTTATGACACACTTGAGTATTCTAATGTGTCAAAAGGGGTCATGCGTTAGGACCCCATTACCCCTTTTGAAACACTGAAACACTCAAGTGTGTCCCAAGAGGTCGTAGGACCCCTTGGGACACATGTTAGTGTTCCAATGTGTCCCTGAGGGTCAAAGAGGGTCCTAAGGGGTCCTAGTACACCTTCTCATGCATTAGGAATCCTAAGAAGACCCCATGATCCCTTTTGACACATTGGAACACTCAAGTGTGTCCCAAGCGGTCCTACGACCTCTTGGGGCACACTTGAGCTTTCCAATGTGTTGAAAGAGGTCATGGGGACTTCCTAGGGATCCTAACACATGATAAGGTGTACTAGAACCCCTTAGATCCCTCTTTTACCCCTGGGGACACATTAGAACACTCAAGTGTGTCCCAAGGGGTCCTACGACCTCTTGGGACACATTTGAGTGTTCCAATGTGTTGAAAGGGGTCACGAGGTTTTCCTTAGAGTCCTAACGGGTGATAAGGTGTACTAGGACCCCTTGAGACCTTGTTTGACCCCTGAGAACACATTAGAACACTCAAGTGTGTCCCAAGGGGTCCTACAACTACTTGGGACACACTTGAGGGTTCCAATGTGTTTAAAGGGGTCATGTGGACTTCTTAGGGGTCCTACGACCATGATAAGGTGTACTAGGACCCGTTAGGTCCCTCTTTGACCCCCAAGAACACATTGGAACACTCAGTTGTATCCAAAGGGGTCCTACGACCTATGAAACACACTTGAGTGTTCTAATGTTTCAAAAGGGGTCATGGGAAGTCTCCATGACCCCTTTTGACACATTGGAACACTCAAGTATGTCCCAAGAAGTCCTAGGACCCCTTGGGACACACTTGAATGTTCTAATGTGTCCCTTGGGGTCAAACAAGGTCATAAGGGGTCCTAGTACTTCTTACCTTTTCACTCATTAGGACTTTGAGGAAAACCCCGTGACCCCTTTTGACACATTGGAACACTCAAGTGTGTCCCAAGAGGTTTTAGGACCCCTTGGGACACAGTTGAGTGTTCTAATGTGTCCCCGGGGGTGACAGAGGGTCCTAATGGGTTCTAGTACACCTTCTCACATGTTAGGACCTCTAAGAAGACCCCATGACCCCTTTTAAAACATTGGAACATGTTATGCCATGCATTTTGTTGGAAAAATGTTGGGTCCGCTCTTTTTTGCTTTTTGTTTTTCCTTGGGTTCCTTTTGTTTTTCTTTTGTTTTCCTAGCCTTTGCCTTTGTGGGGCCGATGTTGTGTTATTTTTGGTCTTCCTTTCTCTGGGGCCCGCTCCCAAAGTGTTTCTTTGTGTTGGCAAAATTTCAGACTCTGTGATCCTCTGTCATTATGTCTTCTTTTATTAGAAGGTATGGTTGCATGGGATCCCTGGGCCCGGAGTTTGGAGGTTTTCCTTTTTCAGGATTTGCAGAAGGAAGGAGCGGTATGTTCTTACCCTAGGGGTATAAATAAAGATTTACTTATCACTTTCACATTTACCATGAAAAAAATTACCCAGAGCGATTAGAGCAATTTTAGTAGCGACTAAGTGCGATTTGTTCTCAGAGCTTAAACAATGCTTAACAATGATTGGAAGTTGTACGTTCGTGGTATTTTGAAGCTGATCAATTGAAGTGTACCTCCCATGCTTGTCCTCCCACATTCTTCATCCCTAAGGTAGGCCCTTCTAGTTCTCCTCTTCTCTACTTTCTAGTTTTTGTTTTGGTTTTTCTGCATTTTTTCTTTTTGTCTCTAGTTTTCTGTTCCATTCTGGGTTTTGCCTCCTGTTGGTGGGATGGCTCTGCTAGGGGGTTTTATGCCCTCTGTGTAGTTGTAAACTAGCATACTCTTGTGTATATCCTATAAATTTTGTTGCTTGCATGTAAGCAGCTGTAAATAGGTGTGTTTCTGGGTTTTTTTGTGAATTGTTCTTCGACCTTCTGTACAAAGGTGTTTGAGGCTCATGTTTGCATGTGAACCATGTACATTTCTGTATATCCTTCCCTTTCCATCCGGTAGTGAAATCATCGTGCCCTTCCACGTTTAGCCAAAATGTCATGCTCACCCACCAGGTGTCTATAAATTTGAACTCAACACCTTTCTTGGTCAAGTTTGCAGGCTTTCTCTCTCCTTCATCATCTCCACTTTAATGGTGGGTTTAATTCTCCCACATGTGAGCATTCAAAAAGACCCCAAGTGGCATTCATTTCCTCACGTGTTTGGACAACTATCACTTTCAATGCCATTACTCCCTTTACTGCATGACCACGTGACACCCCATGTCATCCCAGTATGACTAATTTCTAATCATGTCACTAATGGCCAGTTTTACAGACTCTAGGTCCTAGGTTCCCTTTCGGCCTTCATTTCGTTCATCGCATGAGCTAGAATCCCTAGAACCCTCGGGCATAGATCAAATTTTCAAGTAAGTTATTTCATTTAATATATATATATATTTTCAGGGTTTGATGCAAACTAACATCCTTTTTAGGACAAATGCAAGGCGGTGATGAAATCTCTGGGATCTGAAATTCTATTATATTATCTATACTAATGGTTGTTTGGTCTTGCAAGATGCCAAAATTCACTTATCAATCATGTTTAAAGCATCAACATCTTCTCCACGCGGGAGTCCGGAACTCCCTACTACTACTTCAACAAGGGCAGTTGTTAGGACAAAGGCTGAGAAGGCCTTAGAGAAGCTCCCACTAACAATGAAATATCTGAAGGGAGAAGCTATTAGGGGATCTAAGGTAGATTCCAAGCTACAATTGATCACTGAAAGAAGTGTCAGAGCATGGGCCAAAATGCTGGCCTTGGTAAAAATAATGTTCATTCAGCACAAGGTCAGAGATCTGATGGCACTTAATGTGGTCACCTCCAGAATCCTCAAGCCTGCCTACTTCCCATGCTCAGTGTAGGCTCCGAAGCTCATTCTCACACTAGTGGAACACTAAAACACAACCATCTGGGCTATCATGCTTGCTGCTCCTCTTTTGTCAGGCTACCCAATGCCCATGGTGTCTTTGGACGCCGCAACATTTTTATTGGGGATGGGGATCCCCCAATTTTCCAATGCTGCTGTTATCACCTAGGCCCTGGCATTAAACAAATTTGAGAAGCCCCCGCACATGGCCCATCAATACCTCAACTCCAACTAGCGTAAGACCCCAAGGAAAGATTATAAAAAGATGAAGCTGGAGATCCCTCGAACTGACTTTAAAGAAAGTATACAAATGGGGATCATCACCTTGTGTAGGGTCTTTAGAGAGCCCCACACCCGAGAATTATTGGCGTGGATGTATTACTTCTTGTTCGGCATCACCTCTGCCAGACAGACTTTTGATTGGGCAACTATCATCGCCAATAATGCAAACACCCAGCTCGTCAGGGTCACCTTGGGCTCCAAATTTTACATGACTTCATATTTTTTGTGGGCACTGGTGTAGCAATGACCCATAACCATGGGATTACTCACTATCGGTGTGCTCAGGACTAGCAAGGGCCAGAATGTTCTGTGGGACTATTTCCCACAAATACAATGGGAGACCAGTTTCCCCAGTTTTTGCAGAGTAAATGATGCCTTCATTTACTACAACATTCTTACACCCACTCAAGATGTCGGATACCAGCTTTCAAAAGAGGAAATGACTTTGGTCAGCACTTATGGAAATTACTACATTCAATTTTAGCAACACTCCTACATTCAAGTGACCGGCTTCTCCGAGAAACCCTACCTATTGCCCAAGCACTGTGGGGATAGGATCATTCTTTTGGAATATTTTTGGTAGATTCTGGAGCTTCATGCATTCTTTGCATTGAAGAAGGTCACCAATATTCTGTTCCCAATCACTTGCAGGAACTACTCTTGCAGCCTTGCAGCGGCAAAAGAGGCTGACAATGAACTAAAGTATCTGGCTCTAGCATATTTTTACATGGAGCAGAATAATTTTGATCCGCTAGATAAGATAGCGTCAACACTGCCCCAGGTAGAAGACCCCCACAAGCTTCACATGGAAGATTTCTGGGCAGACTGCCAGGATGATTTTTGAAGTCTAGAATTGGAATTTCGTTAGAATGATGCAAGGTATGATGAAGCATCTCAAGCTTTGGAACTTTCCTAAGGACTTTTAGATATCGGGTCTACGAAAGAACCACAGTACAAGGCTCAGGGAGTAGACAAAATGACTCTCCCTCCGGTAGACTGTGACACCCCGGAAGGCCCAGCAATTGACGACATCATCCATAATGTGATTGAATGCAGTCATGCATATTTTTAGAAGGTATGTCTAAAGAGTTGGCCTATTTTTGCAGGGATCCACTTCTGGGGCCGGAACCTCCACACAAGATGAGGATAGAGGGAAAAGAAAAGTTGGAACCCCAGCCCAGATTTTATCTACAGTTTCAGTTCCTACTACATAACAAGTGCACCTTTATCTGGAAACATCCCAACAGATGAAGGAGGTATTGAGCACCTGGCTTGGCATCCTATTTATTCTAGAAGAACCTACCCTCCCTTATGGTTCCCCTTCCATTGCATAACTTATGATCTGAGCAGTGGGGACAAGAGCGGAGGATGGACATGCAGCCATGTTGGATGTCGGACCTCCATTATTGGTAAGGAGAAAGAAACAAAGAATATATGTCCCTCCACTAAAGGCAGACATAGAGCTTGGGATGCCTAACATCCCCCAAGTAGAGATTATCCATGACTTCCCTGAACCTGAAAGTCCACCAGAGAATCCCCCGGAGACCTCCCCTCTGCATGATGACTTTGTTGAAATCTTTGGGATAGATGAGCTTGTAAATTTACAAGGGGATATAGGGAAAGTGATAGAGGGGATCACTGCCCAAGATGAAGAAAGAATCCCCACTGAAGGGGAGATACCAGAAAAATAATTTGTCGCAGAGCAAGAAGTTCGGGCAGATAGAGAAAAGGAACCAGAACAGGTGGACATCCTAGATGTTCAAGAAATCCTGGTCCTAGAGACCAAAATAGGAGAAAGGAGGTAAGTTCAAGATGAGCAGTCAGCTTTGGCTGAGGGAACTAGACCTACGGGAATAACCGTAACCTCAGCCACTATGCTCTAGATGCCTTTGCCCACCTAGGGAAGTATGACATTCGGAAAGGTGATCCTTGTAGTACTACAAATAGATCTAATTCAGACACCTTTGTCACCCCTGGAGGATAAGCCAATGGAGGAGAATGTCCTAGCAGATGATGCCAGCGAAGAAGAGCAGTAGTAGCACCAAGAGGAGGGGGAGAACCACAAAGATACGAGTGTTGATACCACCAATGCTGCTAAAGACAGGAGCACCGAGGTAGAGGATATTGATGCCATGAAGGTGGATAGTGTAGGTGGCCCCGAGAATATAGAACAAGAGTCTGATGGGACTATAAATGCTAGGGGCAAGCAACATAACCCCGGAGGAGACTCTAGTGATCAAGCCCTAGCAGCAAGGCCACCCCTTCCACCACAATGGTTAGTAGAATCAAAGAAGAGAAAGGCCCTGGCGGCGGCAAAAGCCAATCTCTCCTTGGCTGAGATGATGGCATAGAGTCAAAGCACCCCCAAGCCAAAGAAGGCCCAGACCCTCCACTCCATTCAGACTGGTTTGAGTGGGGATACAATCAAGGTCATTGTGACACCTCCCCCAAACAAAGAGGAAGAGGCGGTAAGTGCTGCAAAATATGTAGTCACAGAAGTACCTCTGGGGAAGAGGGATAAGAAGGGTGAACTAGACTTGCTGAAAGAGGCTAGCCCCAAAATTGAGGCCTACTACAATAAGCAAGCCCATAAACTAAAGGAAGAAAGGGAGAAGAATTTAAATCTTGTCAGGTTATTAAATGAGTTAGCACAACCATTGGCTAAAATTCATTCAGAAGCTTCTACATACAGAGCACCACTTCCACAGGGTGATGTCAACGCACTAAGGAGCATGAAAAAGAAAGCATTGGCAGTCAATGATTGGGTGGCTAAGCAAGTAGGAAATGTTTGGCATTTCCTAGTGGTGACAATTCTGGACCTGCACATGGCTGACAACATTCTGCACCATGCCAAAAAATACCATTTCCATATGGGAGGGGGAGACCGACCAGTACAAGGCATGGAGGGGCAAGCTAGGATAGCTAATGAACCTCAGGGAGGAAACCGTTGCAAAGATTGGAGTTTTGGGGGAGGAGTCCTTCAATTTTATCTAAGTCTAGCACTCCAGACTTGATCTCAAATTGGAGATTAGCAAGCAACTAGTAGAGGCCCTGAAGGACAAGGTCCCCAGGGTAGAGTATTCTTTGAATTTGTATAAGGCATTTGTTACACAAGTTTTGGGAGTCGATCCCTTTAGCATAGATACGTGCACTCTAGTAGATCATGTATTTAGGAAATTTGATGAATTAATGGAGTCACAGTACCAATCCTCAGGGGATTTTGACAGAGAAAAAATGTCACATTTATCCTGCATGATGCTCCGGGCTCATGATGCAGTAAAGATGACTACAAAATTTAAAGGAAACGCCTTAGATTTGGGTAAGAAAGTGAAAGTGGCTAAGTACCACTAGGCGTGCATCAAGGGTATCGATGAAGAGGGAATTCCCTAGCTTTTGGAGGCTTACAAAACATACAAGGCACAATAAAGTTCTTCGGACTCTGAAGATTTTCACCAACAGGGTGTAATTTTGTAAATTCTTTATTCTTTGAGTGAAAGCTCTTAGACTCTGAAATTCTAGATCCAAAAGTTTTGTATTCTTTCAATAACCCGTGTCTAGGTTCCCTAGAGCCAACTGGTCATTGTCAAGCAATTAAGAAGGGGGTCAGCAGGTAGGTGATCTCGATAAGGTATGCAAGACGGAAGGATGGCTCTGATAGGTGATTCTCCTGAGGCATCACCCCAACATTAACTACCTGGTGCATTGAAGATAGTGAGCCACATTTTTCATTGATGAGGCATGTTTCCTTAGACTCCAGGAAGATCAGATTTTTTCTATTTTTACTCCGACACTCTTCTTTATGCCGATTCTTCCAACTTCTCTTCTTGTCTTCTTCCTCTATCTTGTCAGACCTCCACTCTTTTCGAGGTGATTGTAAGTGGTGCAGGTAGTACTGGCCAACGAATAATGTATTTTATATGTTAAGTGTATAGTTATATTAGGTTAGCTTTAGGGCAAAACTATGTGTATAAATAAGAAGTCTGACCTCATAACAAGGGTCGATAAAATTGATGATTTTGTAGTTCAAGTAATAGAAAATAGCTCTATTCACTTTCAATTGTTTTAGGAGCTCAATGCTCAGTGGTTCTTAGTAGTTAGATGCTCCCTTGGAGCCATGATTGTATGAACCAATGAAGCTGGAATCATTTAAGTTAATGAAGAAGGAAGAACAGTTCTGGCAATGACATTGTTGATGTTCTGATCTCTAAGTTGGCGATATCTTTTTGTGCTGTATGTTTCTGATGTCCTTTTCTCTAATGTTTAGTTTAGACTAATGATCTCATTTCCTCCTGATATTGAATATGTATGAATCGCTGGTTCTTTATGTATTCAGTATTTAGTGTAAGTTTTTCCATTAGAGTATTGTTGATGTTTGAAATATGTTGCATAACTATAAGTAGAAGTAATTGTTGGTTAACAGTTTTTCCCCTCATTAGATTTGTAATCTCTGACTCTTTTAGCACCCAAGGTGAGAGAACAAAAGGATGTCACCAAAAAATGGGTCAGTGTATGTTATCTATCACTGCCCTCTGAATTGACAGGTACAACTCCCTGATTGTGTTTGATATGCAATGAATGTGTCTTTCTATTGATCATCAGGTTTATTCATTATGAATTTTAACCAAATTGCTTGTAGACACAAACAATTCAGGCAAGGATAATGTTTAATCTATATTCAAATCTAATCTACCTATTCTAAAAATGCATATTCTACTGAGGAGAACAGGAGCAGAATCATACATGGACAGCAAATAGAATTGCTTAAGCTGCAACTTCTAACATGGAATAGAATCCAAGTAGGAATTATAGTTCCACACACAATTGTACTTTCTATTCTGATGCACCTAAACTACTGAATGAATAGGAGAAGAATTATACATGAGAAGTAAATGGAATCACCCTCACTGCAACCACTAACATGAAATAGAATCCAGTAGAAAACTCCAGCTTCACATACAATTGTTCTATCTATTCAAATGCAAATGAACAACTACAATGGAGCAACAAACATGAGACAAAGCCTCTGTAAATAGAATCACTTCTGCTTCATTAAGAAGTTTTCCGACCCTTCCTATTGAATTCTTTACAGAATTTATAGAGTTTACAATACATCAGGCTTCTAAGAGCCAATGACCTTCCCTCTTCTTCGAATACAAAGAGATAGAATGCAAAGAAAAAGACTTTTCACATCTGAGAACTCAAACAATCACTTATAGAATCTAAAACTCTTCATCTCCAGCCAACATTATTGAGCTGAATCCATTGGGCCACAGAGTCAAAACATCATTTACTCTTTAAATGTTTTGAAAATTCCCCATGTGATCAAAATCTTAAAAGACTTTCAAACCATGGATATATCGGCCGGCGGAAAATACCAAATCTGCTTCTCCATTGCGGAAAATGGGAAAAGAGCTTCTACTGGAGAAAATTTGCAACTTGGCTTCTCTTCGCAAAAAATGAGACTGAAGCTTCTCCTTGGCGGAAAATTGGAAAAGAGCTTCTCTATTGCAAAAAATGGGAAAAGAGGTGCAAAACCCGCAATATGGAGAAGCCACTACCTGTCTTTCTGCATGTCATTTTTAAGTGTGCGGGCTACTTAACTTAAAGCACATGCTTTATTTGATCTCTTAAAACAATGACATGATATTCCTTTTTAATAAATTGGGCCCACCTTATTATAACCAAGCTTGAAAAAAATCACTTGAGAGGTGCGAAACCCGCACAAGGCAAAGTTCTTCTTTGCGGAAAATCACTTGAGAGGTGCGAAACCCGCACAAGGCAAAGTTCTTCTTTGTAGAAAATCACTTGAGAGGTGTGAAACCTGTACAAGGCAAAGTTCTTCTTTGCAGAAAATCACTTGAGAGGTGTGAAACCCGCACAAGGCAAAGTTCTTCTTCGCAGAAAATCGCTTGAGAGGTGCGAAACCCACACAGTGCAAAGTTCTTCTTTTCTGCCTTTGCAGAAAATTACCTTCTTAGGTAGAATTCTGCCATGGAGAAGATGATTTCTAAAATCCCGTTGAGCTCATTCTCGCTCATTTCTTAACCAAATTTCTCGCCGTTTGTTGCATTAGGATCGTTGAGACCTGTAGAATTGATCCATACCAGTCTTCAATCTCTGCCTGAGGAAGAACATCGATTGGAGCAAAAATCTTTTCCGGGTTAGGATCTACAACCTACCCAAATATGAAAAGACCTCAGAACAACCCACCTGACTAAAAGAAAAAAAGGCAATGACAGGGAAACCTGACAAAGATAGCCTACCTAAGAAAGACTTAGACCTAGACTCAGACTGAATAGGCTGACTTGACATGACCATATGACTCCAATAATGCCAAAAAGGGGTGACTGAAAGTCAGACAATAGCTGGCTCCAACTGGGGGATCATGTACTGCAAAGTGCATGAAGAATGTAGCTTCTCTGGTTTCACAAGTGCCTTATCCATTGGGTTGCAGAGTCTAGGCCAAATAGAACAATGAGAAAATGCATATAGGGAGAGTGGAGGAGAGCAGGGCAACTTGAAACAAAGTAAGAGAAAAAAACTACCGACTACGACACAAAAAGAACACCTGCCTAACTAACTACTACGCAGGGGTTACCTGCTCTTCAATTATGCATCTGGTATAGCTTCAAATCCTGCCCATTATAGGAATATGGTAGGGAATCTCCGAAAGGATATGCCAGTCTGAAATAATTATTCTGATTCACCTGCACGATCTGGAATGGACCTTTCCACAAGGATTGAAACTTAGAATGCATTCCTTTAGGTTCACGTCTCTTATCCCACAGCAGCACCATGTCACCTTCCTTGAATTTTCTTGGCCTTGCTTTCTTATTAAACAAATTCTTGACTCAGTTCTGATGTTCAGTGATCCTATCAACCATGTCTTCCCTTTCTTCCTGCAACTTGGTCAAATACAGAATTCTTTTCTCTAAACCATCCTTAAAAACATCCTCCTCAATGGCAGTTTTCAACTTACATGTAGCAAGTTCCAAAGGTAATGGTAAGTTGGCTTCAACTCCATATACCAACTCAAAAGGCGAAATGCCTATAGCCCTCTTTGGAGTAGTTCTATCTGCCCATAGAGAATCATGTATTTTCTTATGCTAGTTCTTCTGATTATTAGTCACCAATTTCTTCAAAATATTAATCAGATTTTTATTGCTTGACTCAGCTTGTCCATTACCTTGAGGAAAATAATCAGAAGAGTGTCCTATATGAATTCCATAATCATAACAAAAGGCAATGATTTCTGAGGATGAGAAATATGAGGCATTATCCATGATCAATTTTGTTGGAACCCCAAATCTGACCAAAATTTGTTCTTTGATGAATTCACACACTGCTTCAGATGTAGCCCTTTTCATAGGTTTAGCTTCAACCCATTTGCTGAAGTAATCAGCGGCAGTCAAGATGTATGAATGCCCTTGACTTGAAAGTGGATTGATTGGTCCTACAAAGTCCAAACCCCACTATTGAAAAGGAGCATCTATCACCACCATTTTCAAAGGTAATGTAGCCAACTGAGGTTTTCCTGTAAACAACTTACATGTTTTACAATTAGCCACCCACTTGTTTGCATCTTTGAACATTCCAGGCCAATAATAGCACTGTCTTAGAATCTTGAAAGCTGTCACGGTAGATGAGAAGTGACCTCCACATGCTTCATCATGAAAATATTTCAACAACTTTTCCTACTGTTCCTTATCAACACATCTCAGAAAAGTGCCATCAATTTCTTTCTTATAAAGAACATCATCATGGATGACATACTTCAAAGCTTTGTTCCTTAAATTCCTCCTTTGTTTAGCAGTTAATCCATCTGGGCATT